>ONZH01028422.1:0-38782 GCA_900303285.1 Rhinella marina | reverse complement strand
AATACTACGAAGCAGAGAATTGGAGAACGGAGCAGAGTTTTGCCCCCCCCCCCAAATCTGAAACTGATGACCTATCCTAAGGATAGGTTCTCAATGTCACCTCTATTTCATGTTGGATGAAGACGCGGAATAGGGATTGGGGGAGGAACAGATAGAATTGACGCCAATTTCACTGAACTGATAAACTGAGAACCTCAGAAATGCAGTATCCCAGAGCAGGGGTATCTGCAAATGGTTGGCTATGCAATGTATTACATTGTTATGTATTGCTATGTAATTCTTTGCACCCAGCATAGTTATGTATGGATGACACAGCCAGGGTTAACAATCCTAGCTCAGTCATTGTAGGAGGCTAGATGTGGGCTGGTCCCACCCCTAACCTAAGAAGAGTCTAGACTGGAGTTCAGAGAGAGAGAGAGGGGGGGCAAAGTCCATGTGCTCCCTACATTAAGGCCTCAAGCTACAGAGACTTACCAATCTAAGTCTACAGACGTGGAAAGACAAAGGAGAGAATTGGAGAACGTATAATTTGCAGGGCTAAGCTCTAGGGTCAGTGAGGTAACCTGCTACCAAAACCTATTCGGACCTTGCTGCTGTGAGGGACACCTTCACACTTAGACACGACATGGCCAGTCATGTCACTTAAACCCTGTATCCTACAGTGAACATTACAGCCTACATAATGCAGTGTCCCACATATGTGTGTAAAAGGGACACAGCAAACTCTTTATAACATAGTGTAACATAGTAACATAGTTTGTAAGGCCGAAAAAAGACATCTGTCCATCCAGTTCAGCCTGTTTTCCTACAAGTTGATCCAGGGGAAGGCAAAAAAACCCCTGTGAGGTAGAAGCCAATTTTCCTCACTTTAGGGGGAAAATTCCTTCCCGACTCCAATCAGGCAATCAGAATAACTCCCTGGATCAATGACCCATCTCTATCAACTATAACCTGTAATATTATTACCCTCCAGAAATACATCCAGGCCCTTCTTGAAATCTTTTAGTGAACTTACCATCACCACCTCCTCAGGCAGAGAGTTCCATAGTCTCACTGCTCTTACCGTAAAGAATCCTCTTCTATGTTTATGTACAAACCTTCTTTCCTCCAGACGCAGAGGATGTCCCCTCGTCACAGTCACAGTCCTCGGGATAAATAGATGATGGGAGAGATCTCTGTACTGACCTCTGATATATTTATACATAGTTATTAGATCTCCCCTCAGTCGTCTTTTTTCTAAAGTGAATAACCCTAATTTTGATAATCTTTCTGGGTACTGTAGTCCACCCATTCCAGTTATTGCTTTAGTTGCCCTCCTCTGAACCCTCTCCAGCTCTGCTATGTCTGCCTTGTTCACAGGAGCCCAGAACTGTACACAGTACTCCATATGTGGTCTGACTAGTGATTTGTAAAGTGGCAGGACTATGTTCTCATCACGGGCATCTATGCCTCTTTTGATGCAACCCATTATCTTATTGGCCTTGGCAGCAGCTGTCTGACACTGGTTTCTGCAGCTTAGTTTGCTGTTCACTAAAATTCCTAGGTCCTTTTCCATGTCAGAGTTACCCAATGCTTTACCATTTAGTATGTACTGGTGACTTGCATTATTCCTTCCCATATGCATAACCTTACATTTGTCAGTGTTAAACCTCATCTGCCACTTCTCTGCCCAAGCCTCCAGTCTATCCAGATCCATCTGTAGCAGTGTACTGTCCTCTTCTGTGTTAATTACTTTACACAGTTTAGTGTCATCTGCAAAAATTGATATTTTACTGTGCAGCTTTCTACAAGATCATTAATAAATATATTGAAGAGAATAGGACCAATACAGACCCCTGTGGTAGCCCCACTAGTGACAGTGACCCAATCTGAGTATGTACCGTTAATAACCACCCTCTGTTTTCTATCACTGAGCCAGTTACTTACCCACATACAGACATTTTCTCCCAGGCCAAGCATTCTCATTTTGTATACTAACCTTTTATGTGGTACCGTGTCAAACGCTTTGGAGAAGTCCAAATATACGACATCCATTGAGTCGCCGCGGTCAAGTCTAGAACTTACCTCCTCATAGAAACTGATTAAATTGGTTTGACATGACCGATCCCTCATGAAGCCATGCTGATATGGAGTTATTTGCTTATTTTCATTGAGGGTACTCCAAGATAGCATCTCTCAGAAAACCTTCAAACAGTTTACCCACTACAGATGTTAAACTTACCGGCCTATAGTTTCCGGGGTTCTGTTTTTGGACCCTTTTTGAATATTGGCATATGTATTTATAGTAGCCATGTCATTGTAAAACCCTTGTCTATTTTGTATATGTGGTATAAGAACCTCTATGGCTGAGTACTGCAATATTATTTTCCACCACTAGATGGTGGCATTCTGCCTTCTATATAAGGCCCTGTAACAGGAAGTTAGAGTGGCAGAGGAGACAAGCAGATAACAGAAGTAGAAAGGAGGAGGTGTAAGGAGTTAGTTAAAAGGAACCAAGTATTGTGCAGGAGGAAGAAAAGTGGAGAACCTTTCCTAAAGGAAAAGGCTGTCATTACCCCTGACACTGGCCATGTCAGGACAGCAAGTGACAATTAACAGCTAAACCACTAGAACCCTGAATGTTTCTTGGACTGTCAAGCCTGACAGAGGTAATCGACCGTCCCCGGTCTTCATGGACTCTGCCAGCACCCATGTGGTCAAGAGAAGCTACTGGCATCTGACTACAGTATCAGCAACCAGGTACAAGTTGTTTATTGGTCTACACTTTGGATCCCTCTGGGAGGTGCAGCTATCATTATATATATATTTCAGGAACCTGCTGGTGCAGAAGTGTCATTCCTGCCCCACAGAGTATTCTACTAAAAGAAAGGTCTTATGAAAGTGACCTTAATATAATATTGTCCAGAACCAGGGCTAGTTATAGAAGATCCCACTAGGAGTGAAAGTAACAGGATTTAAAGAGACAGTGCCTAACTAACTACCTATTATAACCACCTAACAGCCAAAGAGGACATCTTATCCATAAACAATTGTAACATAATTTATTGTGACTATATGAACTCAAGGCAAAAGTAAAGATACCTCTTGTTTGATTACTAACTGCCTCCTCATCATTGCAAAGGGTGTGTCTACCTTTAAAAAGACACTGTCGTCACGAAGCACCAGGGCCCAGCCGTCCGACACGGTCAAACTCAACATCCAGGGCACCTCACCTGACCATCCTGGAGCCCTGCGTATGGAGCGTGCCCCGAGGTAAGTCGTGTCCATCCTCCACACAAGTGCACACTGCCCAGGGAAGATTCAACCAACCGTGAGTAGAACCACCGGCTACACCGTGTACACTGTGACAACCTATCTATCATCACACTCACATATCCCTGCGGCTGGTGTCTGCAATAACAAGAGTTCTATTGCCCGCCATGGGTTCTGTTGGAGGAGATTTAAACAAGATAGAGAAGGAAGAGGTACATAACTCCAAACCTTGCTAAAATCCATACGTTTCTATCTGGGAGAGAACTCCCGTTTTGCACTAAAGTATAGAAAGATGTTTATTTTGATAGATCTGGCCTAGTTACTGTCTCCTGCACCATACACTGGCCATTGCACCACGCTCCCTGTCTTGCACCCATCAGAGTACCTAACATCGCAGGCATCCCAGCTAGCTTCAGGGTGTACCCCAAGGAAAGAATGGGTGCTTCCTGCTTTTGCTGTACTGGCCCTAGGGAGCTACTGTGAAGTAAGCCACTGTGATAGATTCTGATAGCCAGTGCCACTACCACTCCAGTCCTCTGCTCTAGTTCCTCGGGCGGGGGGCACACTGCAAAAACAAATTTTTTAAAACAATAAAACTTTCAGGCTCGATTAACCAGAGCTGGCTTATACACTGGGAGATTTCTCAGTATTTCCCCTCTAATATACCCATAGGTGCACCCTTCCCATCACAGTGCAGCCCCAGGGGAGCAACATAGCGAGAGAACTGCTGCTGTGAGTAACCAAAAGCCCCATTATTGCAACAACCACTCCTATTTTCTCTGCTTTCCCCTGTGGCTCGCAGCATAACTGCATAGTTATAACATTGTAAAAGTACCTGTCATGGTGTCAATAAGTTAAAAACAGGTAACAGGCAATTGAAATCATCTAAATGCTTCTGGGAATAGGTATCGCTGTTACGTACTTACTAACATCAACTGGTGCTTGTTAGTGCAGGGTCTGTGCGGGTGGTGCACGACCAGGGTAGATTAAGTGCATGATAGGCCCGGGGCTATCTACCCAACATGGGCCATCCCTCCATTTTAGTTTTTTTTTGTATGAAGAGGCTGCAGTGCTTTGTGAGCTCCACAGTCTCTTCCTAGGCCATATGACATCTCCAGACTAAAGAAAATACCTCAAATTGGCTCCTAAATTTAAAATACATATTATTATAATAAAAAAGACTTGGAACACATACCTCTTACATCCAGGGACATTTCCTGTCAAGTAGATGTTCTCTTATCTCTTCTCCTCTGTTTGCCCTAGCCCACCACCACAAATTCTTTCAGCCACATGTCGTCTTTATAGAGTTTGTTACACGTTAGATTTCTCAATTTTTCCATCAACCTCTCCATCCTGGTGTCCCAACAATGCCATCTTGCTACCACTCCCAATACTGTGCTTGTTGTGCTCCCCAATGCCCCAGGCACTATACTGCTGAAAAAATAGTGACCCTAGTAGACATAACTGGAATTATTTATCAAACTGGTGTAAAGGAGAACTGGATTTCTTCTAACTGAAGTAACATAAAGAAAGGTATACTGGTTTCAGAATCAATAATGGCGTACTGTATAGCAGCGACGGTTTATAAAATAAAATAACAAAACTTTATTAGAAGTCACTATAAAATAATAGTCGCTATTCCCTATGAGTGTGATAGTGTATGCTCACACCAACTGTCGGGGTGAAAAGGAGGAAGGTGCAGGAGACGCTGCACGTGTAATTCAGCAGCCCGCTGGCACTGGTTTGAGAGCAGCGTCTCCTGCTCTCAACAGTTTTCCTTAGCGCTCCACTCTGTAGGTTTTTTGCCCTACTCCTGATGAGATAGTTACCTTCAACTATCAGAAACGTGTCGAGTGAGGGCAGTTTTGAGCGAGCTTGTAGATTACCTAGTAGTTAGGGGTCCTCTCCTACGGTCAACGTTTATGGACCTTTATGGAGGGGAGCCAGTTTCATGTAGACTACGGGATTTCTACTTAGCTGTCATTTAGGTCAGGGTCAGGAAGAGTGACCCCTGCCAGCCATATACAGTATGAGGCAGTAACTAGTACTTCATTGGTGGCAGTGAACTCAGACCACAGTCAATCAGGTACCCTTCCCTGTACTCGTGCATAGGCAGGGCTGAGTGTTCCTTTTGACACTTGATCTCTGTGACACCATTAGCTTCCACCATTTATTCGCTCCGCATACCTAGGAGAGACATAGTCTGGTGGTGCATATTTCTCGGGGTTCTATCATTTGGAGATCAGATTTTATGTCAGGTGCAGGACACTGTGTATATCTATTAACAGTACTACACCTTCCTCCTTTTCACCCCAACAGTTGGTGTGAGCATACACTATCACACTCATAGGGAATAGCGACTATTATTTTATAGAGACTTCTAATAAAGTTTTGTTAGAACTGGATTTCCCCATACAGCCAGCCCCAATATAGTCATTTTCCCCCAAAGTACTGTCCCTTCACTAATATCAGTCCTCCTGTGTCATCCCTCCATGTTCCCCAAAGTTGGCATATAAAATAAAAAAAAAACTAAACTAAAAGCTAAATATTCATCTCACGTCCAGGCGTGCGATGCCAGGCATGCACACGTCACTGTGCTGTGTCTTAGCACAGGCGTGCAATGACGTCATCACGTCCACCTGAGCCGGGATTTTACTACTGTAGTGTCCCACTAAAGTGTGTAAAAGGGGCCACTCCAAACTGTATATATACAGTATATATATATATATATATATATATATATATATAGCCATGTCATATTTTTATGTAATGTCATTTTATTATTATGAATGGTAGACACATTGGTATGTGCTGTTAAAACCTTTTTTGGCTGAGGGCTGTAATGATATTTTTACACCACTAGATGGTGCTGGTCTGCCTTCTAGATGAGGCCCAGCAACAGGAAATTAGCTGGGGAGAACAAGTTCCAGGTTAGTCAGAACAGAGAAGCAAGGAGGAGATGTGAGGAGAGACAGAGGAGGAAGAGAGGACAGTGTGGTAGTTAAGAAGAACCAAGGAATTGTACAGGAGGAGAGTGGAAGAATCCCTTATTGAGGCTGTCGATACCCTATGACATTGGCCACGTCAGGATATCTAGTTGAAAACTACAAATCAAGCCACTTGCACCCTGAGCATTAACTGGAAAGCAAGACTGACAGAGGTGATCAGCCTTCTCTAGGTTTTATGGACTCTGCCAGCACACATGTGGTCGAGAGAAGCCTCCGGCATCTGACTACTGATTCAGCAACCCAGGTACCAAGTTGTTTTTGGCCTACATTTTGTGTCCCTCCAGGAGATGTAGCCATCATTTATATTCAGGAGCCTGCTGGAGTAAATCCTGCCCTTCAGAGTATCCTATATACAAGAATAGTCTCATAAAAGTGACTTATTATTATTATCCAGAGCCAGGGCTAGCTACAGAGGATCCCACTAGGAGAAAGAGTAACAGGATCTAAGCCATAGAGCCTAACTAACCACCACTGTGCCTTTACAATACCATCCAAAAAGGTTGACTTACAGCAACTTAATATAACAGAACTTTATGAACTTGTACCATCAATTCAAGGCAATAAGTAAAAGTCACCTTTGTTCAGTTTACAACTGCCTCCTCATCATTTACCAACTAAGGGTGTGTCTACCTATCTAAAAAGACACTGGCGTCACGAAATAACCAGGACCCAGCCGTCCGACACAGTCAAAATCAACACCAAGGGCGCCTCAACTGACCATCCTGGAGTCCTGCGTAAGGAGTGTGCCCCGAGGGAAGTCGTGTCCACCCTCCACACAACTGCACACTGGCCCAGGGAAGATTCAACTAACCATGAGTAAAACCACCGGCTACACCGTGTTCCCTGTGATAAATTCCCTAAACTCACACCTCCCTGTGGCTAGTGACTGCACTACCGTATAGGCCTATGTTGGTGATTGGCGCGAGGCAAGGAACTATGCGCTCCCGTGCCCCACCGCAGTATGTGGGAGTTCGGGTCGGCATTGGGCCTTCCAGCGATGCTAGGCCTGGGGCTGCTGACCCGGATGCCACTATTATAATCCACCATTGTGCACAACACAGGGATTGCCTCTTTGGTGGTCAGTTCCTGTGACATGCTCCTCCCCCTAAGATCCTGTACTAGGCATTACAGTGAAAAGATTTTTTGTTTGATAACAGAAAAAGCAAGATGAATTATATTATCACTGACCCTGCTTCTCTGCACACCCTCCACCCTGTTTCTTACAAGAGTCCCCCAATCATACGCTGAAATATGGCTGTCCTGCTGCAGTAATCTATGAAGGAACCTTTGTTAACAAATGTTAAGTATTCCTGCAGCGCCTCCACAGGGGACATGATGCATCATTTTGAGCTAAAAATATATTTTTTAATTGGTCTTTATTAAAAAATATTGAGTCATTTTGTACAGGTCTGAGATGCTCCAGTAGCATCCTTTGGATTTTTTATCTTTTCCCTCAGAGCTGACGGCTCCTAATCTCTGTTCTCTGACCTCCTAAATCTTACTGATAATAATGTGGCTTAAATAAGTGTTTATGACCTCATAGTAGTTTAGAGATAAATTTTATTAGATAACCACAACAAAGTGAAAGTGCAGTACCAGTCACACAGCTCTGCTTTGTGACAGAACAGTTCAATATTTTTAACCCTTTCAGCCCCGGAGGTTTTTTTTTCCTTTTTGTTTTGCGCTCCCTGCCTTCACACAGCCATAACTTTTTTTATTTTTCTGTTCACATGTATGTGAGATTGCTGGGTGACACACCAATCTAACAGACAGATTAACTATATTAATTTCCCTGTCACAGATGCAGTACAGGTGTACCTCACACCAAAAATGTGTATGTGTCACCCACCGATCTAACAGACTGATTAACTATATTAATTTCCCTGTTACGTATGCAGTACAGGTGTACCTCACACCAAAAATGTGTATATGTCACCTGCACTGCATACGTAACAGGCAAATTAATATAGTTAATCTGTCTATTAGATTGCTGGGTGACATATACACATTTTTGGTGTGAGATACACCTGCACTGCATACGTAACAGGGAAATTAATATAGTTAATCTGTCTGTTAGATCGGTGGGTGACATATACACATTTTTGGTGTTAGGTACACCTGTACTGCATCCACGACAGGGAAATTAATATAGTTAATCCGCCTGTTAGATCGGTGACAGACAAGCACAGCCGCCTGTCCACAGCCAACGTGGACTAGCTCACATTCATTAAAATGAACCAGGCATGGATCCCACAGGACTTGTCCGTACCTTGTGTTGAGTAGACAAGTATATTGGACGCACCCAGCCATTGTTATACTCCAGCTCACTTTCTCTTTGCTTTCTCTTTTCCATTTCCCAATGTTTTGGGGCCTTCCCAAATTTATTTAAAAAAAACAAAAAAAAAAACAGTGTTGGCTACCTCCTCCACTTCCACCTTCACCGCCATGTCCACCACCTCCTCAACCTCCTACTCAACTTTGACCTCTGCCTCCTAGTCCAGATTATTATTTAACATTTTTTTTCTATTCTATGTTATTTTAAGTCACTTGTTTGCAGGGCAATTGCCCTGCTCTTACCCCCAAAGTCATTTTAGTGCACCAAAGTTCTGGTCCCCATTGACTTCAATGGGGTCCGGGTTTGAGTTCAGGTCAAGTTCAGGTCCCGAACCTGAACTTTAACCCGAAGTTCGGCCGAACCTGGTGAACCCGAGCATCCACGGGTCCGTTCATCCCTAATTGTCACCTCAATACCTGCTGGCACCATGAAGATGTCCACTGGTGATTTTATTTCAATAGACACCACTCTTTGAGGGAGCATGAAACAAGTACAGGATGAGTGCAATTACTGCACAGTCCGGTACGTATAAAAGAAATAATTAGCCTTTTGCTAAAGCTATGTTTAATGCTTTTAACTGTGCCGATAATAATTCTAGAGATGGCATATGTATTAGCGTTGGGTGACATTGTCGGAGGTTACAGATGTCAGTGGACAATGCTGCAAATAAGAGGGGTTAATGAGTGACAGAAGACGGTCGCGAATAAATGAACTATGAGCTTTTCCAATTCATCTTTCCACAGTAATTTTACTCCATTATTGAATCATTTGTGTCCATTAAATACCAAGTCAATTTCAGACAGGCGAATTCGCAATTTACTCTGTCTTTTGTCCTGCATACCCTTTATCTGTCTCGCTGATACGGCATACTGTCACAGGAAGTCATCAACAATGGGGCAGGACAATAAAGGGGTCAGATACCATCTATCAGCATATAAGGCACAGTGCTATCTCTCCATCTGATATAGTCTTTTAAAGAAAAGTAATATACCCAGAAGAATATGGGGATGGCAAGTTTAGCCGTGGACATACACAATCCCTTAGTTCCTCCCTTACAAAGTAAATTGTACAAAAATAACGCATTCATATTACAAGAGAAATAGAAAAGCACATTTAACATGTATACACGGTCAAGTCACATTATTATGACCACTTTCTGCTTTCTGCAGAAAGTCTGCAGAGAGTAGCTCATGAAGGAAGTCACGTGTGCTGAGCAAGCTCGGTGGGTGATAGGCTGTCTGCACACATATCTCTCATTGCTGTCATGGGCAAAGGGGTGATTTATCAAAGTTGCAAAAAGGGATGATTATTGGCTGTCAGGCCAAGGGTGGCGGTATTTTTGAACCCGCAAAGTGTGAACTGTTCTCTGCTGCTGTGGTGAAAGTGTATAACAAGTGGACAAATGGCACATTATGAATAAGTGATGGGGAAACTGTGGAGCACCATGTGCCATTGATGTAAGAGGTGAACTTTGGCTAGGAAGGTGTGTGAGGGTGGACTGATGCTACATTGGAGCAGCTCACAGCCAAAATCACCCAAGGGGCTACCAGATGTGTGTCTAAAACAAGAGTTCAGAGAACCCTACTGCATAAGGGGCTCTGAAGCAGATGAATGGTCACTGCACCTCTGTAAACCAAAAAAGGCTTCAGTTTTCATGGCAGTATTGGAATTGGACCTCCACTGATTGGCAAAGCGTTGTCTTCTCCGATGAGTCACATTTTCTGCTTCATCGACGGATGGACGTTGGCATGTCAGACAAGAAACATCAGAACAAGCAGCCTGCAAATATTACTGGAAGAACACAACTGGTGGTGGCAACATTATGGTCTGAGGTATGTTTTTGTGGCTTTTTCTGGGCCGTTGATTTATGAATATGAATCCATCCTTACAGATTATGTACACCAGGGGGGATTGGGGACCTAAAGTGACCCTGGAAAAAAACCTAAAAGTGGCCCCATGTTGTATGCGAGACCAAATTGACAGCAGACGGGCCCAAACAATCAGGCAGGGACCACAGAAGTAGGCAGGGCTTGCAATATTGTAGTTCAACACAGAATACTGCCCCAGAAGAACCAAATACCACGGGGCAGCACAAAATTATTCTGCCCCAACCACAGTATTCAACTGTATCACTGTGATGAGTTCAGGAAGGCACCTGTGGCCATTGAGCATCAAACATTATGTACCTGGCCTGCGGTCATCAAGAAGACTTGAGTGGCCCCCTGGGCATCGGCCCACCAGGAAATTTCCCTGTAGGGTCTATGGCCAATCCGCACCTACATACATGCTGATTGTCTTCAAGTAAGACAATGCGACATGTCACGAGGCAAGAAATGTCTGATATCGGTTGGAAGATCATCATCAAGACTTCCAAGTACTACCCTGGCTCCCTAATTCTCCCCCTATAAACAGTGCCGGAAGAATGCCCCTCATAAACAGTATGTATCCCATTAACTATAGAAGCAATAAAGTAACCCATATGAGCTATACTAGCAGAGTGCTCCATAAACACAGAAGACTGTATGTCCCCCATAAAAAATAGTGCCAGCAAAGCATCCCCCATAAACAGTACCTAGTAGGTACTGTACCTACTAGGGTCCGCCAACGCTGTGGCTAAGGCAGACTCTGAGCCAGCCCGCCGCTGCCTGACACAAGAAGCCAGCACAGGGCTGCCATGTTCACCCCTCCAATCATCAGGAAGGCCCTGGATCCCTCTCCCACGCCGTGTACGGTCACCCCGTCCTGGGGCACCAGCCGATCCCGGTCCTGCCGTTCTGCCGCCTGCAGCAGAGGAGGAATCGTCCCTCTTCCCACTCACTGGGTCCCTCCTCGCAACTGGATTCCTCCCGGCATGTGACCGTCTGGCAGCCGAGTTCCTACCCGTGGTGCGTGCCGTAGGGTCCCTGCCTAGTCCTCCGCGACCGGCAAATAATGGGAGCTGCAGCAACCGCTTCCCCAGACCCCGGCAGCAATCTCTGGATGGACTCCTGCCACCACTCTGGCCCTCTATTCTCCACCGCGGCCCGGAGCTGCATGAGCAACGCCTCCACGTGGGACATCGTCAGAACAGGTAAGAAAAAAGGCCCCAAATCAGGCCCAGCAGCAGCTCTGACAAGGGCTGCTGCACTTCTTCTGTCCCCTCAAAATGGCCCCTTTTCCCGTTGTTGATTTTCTTTTAAAACCTACACCCCTCCCATAGCTCACCGCACCCTCCCACCCAGTTATTAACCCCTCCTTTGACAAATCCCCACACACTCCCTCCAAACCTAGTCATGCCAGGCCTTCCCCCAGGCTTGCATCCCCAGATATGGCCTGCACTGGATACTGTTCAGACCCAGCAGACTTGGCAGAACATGCGGACTAAGGCTACTTTCACACTAGCGTTTTAAAATTCCGGTATTGAGTTCCGTCATAGGGGCTCAATACCGGAATAAAACGCTTCAGTTTTGTCCCCATTCATTGTCAATGGGGACAAAACTGAACTGAAGACAACGGAATGCTCCTGAAAGCATTCCGTTCCGTCTTCAGACCGGAGAACAAACCGCAGCATGCTGCGGTTTGCTCTCCGGTCCAGGCATCCGCACCAAGACGGATCCGGAATGAGCCCCAATGCAAGTCAATGGGGGCGGATCCGTCTGGTGTGACCACAATGGTAACCGGATCCGCCCTCCATTGACTTTCAATGAAGTTCATTACGGATCCGGCTACACATAGACACATACAGACACAGACATACACATAAACATAAACATACACACACATATAGACATACAAACACACATACATACTTACATGCTCCCGGCAGGTCTTCGGAGCGTCGGAGGGACAGGACGGCGCGCACAGATGACGATTCCACCAGGCGCCCAGCAGAGGGCGCTGTGGGGAATCGTCATCTGTGCGAGCCGTCCTGTCCCTCCGATGCTCCGAAGACCTGCCGGGAGCATGTAAGTATGTATGTGTGTTTGTTTGTCTATATGTGTGTGTATGTTTATGTTTATGTGTATGTATGTACTGTGTGACATGTGTGGGGCCGGAGCGCGGTTCCGGCTCCACACACGTCACTGCGGCAGGCCTGATCCGGCAGCGCCCTTCACCTACCGGATCAGGCCTGCCGCCAGTGTGAAATTAGCCTAAGGCAATTACCATGACAAGACAGGGACAAGGACACAGACAGATACCAAACAGATCAAGGCAAAACACTGTATAACAGACAAGAAATACATGATAAGACATGACATGAATCATAAACCTAGGCAGGTCATAGCACTCAAGAGAGAAATCCAACACTAGAACTAATATAGAAAACTGAAACAAGCACATTAGTCTCACACGTGCACACAAACAGAAAGAACATACACAATAAATCTGTTCACACCAGAAGTATCCACGGCCAGTACGCACAACACAGCAGCCAGCCTACATGGCATATAATGGTACAATGGTACACCCACAAGTATCTGCCGCCAGTACAGATGAGACAGAGGCAGATGTGCACTGCCACACCGACACATGGCCATAGATACACACCACCAGTATCGGGTAACCAGCGCACACACCATACAATGGACCACATGAACAGATGTCGTAACAACTTAAAGAGGCTCTGTCACTAGGTTTTAACCTATGTATTTAAATACATAGGTTAAAACCCCTTGACTTCTACAGTTAGAACATACCTTTATTGCAGAGTACAGCGCAGCGGTTGTGCTGAAAAAAGACCTTTAATCTTTATGTTAATGAGCCTTCGGAGCACCGGGGGGCGGGCTCTTTCTTCCTGAGCACCGCTTCTTCACCGCCCCCCGGGTCCCGAGGCTCTCTCCGATGCCGACGTCCACGCCCCTCTGAAAATTGATTGACAGCGCTAGGCCGTTTGGCCTAGCGCTGAAATCCCGCCGGCGCATGCGCAGAAGCGCTTGCAGTGCCGAACACCGCAAGCGCTTCCATCCTTGTGCGCACGCGCCGTCACTTCCGGGTTCAGCGAAGTGACGGCGCGTGCGCACAAGGATGGAAGCGCTTGCGGTGTTCGGCACTGCAAGCGCTTCTGCGCATGCGCCGGCGGGATTTCAGCGCTGTCAATCAATTTTCAGAGGGGCGTGGACGTCGGCATCGGAGAGAGCCTCGGGACCCGGGGGGCGGTGAAGAAGCGGTGCTCAGGAAGAAAGAGCCCGCCCCCCGGTGCTCCGAAGGCTCATTAACATAAAGATTAAAGGTCTTTTTTCAGCACAACCGCTGCGCTGTACTCTGCAATAAAGGTATGTTCTAACTGTAGAAGTCAAAGGGTTTTAACCTATGTATTTAAATACATAGGTTAAAACCTAGTGACAGAGCCTCTTTAAGTGATGTAAAATAAAAATGAAGAGATGTTCATCTTATTGAACCCACTGCACCTGTTCCAGTATTTTCCGGGTCCTCTGCCGGTGTCTATTTTTTTCTTGAAACAGGAAAGTCATTGCTCATCCAGTCACTGGAAAATGCAGTAACTGGTTTCAGACAGTAATTTCCTGTGGAACAGGTCCCAGAAAGTAGAGAGACTAGTGGGAGATCTGGAAAGTGTTGCGATAAGCCATTCTGCTAAGATCCCTAACAGATTATGGCAGATAGCTGTGGATCCCAGTGGGAGATCATCTTATAGTCGAAAGAATCTTCTAACAAACAGAACATAGTAACATAGTTTATAAGGCCGAAAAAAGACATCTGTCCATCCAGTTCGGCCTGTTTTCCTACAAGTTGATCCAGAGGAAGGCAAAAAACCCCTTTGAGGTAGAAGCCAATTTTCCCCACTTTAGGGGAAAAATTCCTTCCCGACTCCAATCAGGCATCAGAATAACTCCCTGGATCAACGACCCATCTCTAGTAACTATAACCTGTAATATTATTACCCTCCAGAAATACATCCAGGCCCCTCTTGAACTCTTTTAGTGAACTTACCATCACCACCTCCTCAGGCAGAGAGTTCCATAGTCTCACTGCTCTTACCGTAAAGAATCCTCTTCTATGTTTGTGTACAAACCTTCTTTCCTTCAGACGCAGAGGATGGCCCCTCATCACAGTCACAGTCCTGGGGATAAATAGATCATGGGAGAGATCTCTGTACTGACCTCTGATATATTTATACATAGTTATTAGATCTCCCCTCAGTCATCTTTTTTCTAAACTAAATAACCCTAATTTTGATAATCTTTCTGGGTACTGTAGTCCACCCATTCCAGTTATTACTTTAGTTGCCCTCCTCTGAACCCTCTACAGCTCTGCTATGTCTGCCTTGTTCACAGGAGCGCAGAACTGTACACAGTACTCCATGTGTGGTCTGACTAGTGATTTGTAAAGTGGCAGGACTATGTGCTCATCATGGGCATCTATGTCCAAAACAGACAAACACTTTGATGCCTTCTCTACTTTGGTCTTACCCTGTTTCATTTTGCAACCAAAACAGAAATATGTTTAAAAAAAATCTGTTTATATCTTCCAAGACTACCATCTGTTTCCCCACATGTTATATAACCCTATATTCCTCAACTCCAGTCCTCAGGGCCCACATGCCGGTCATGTTTTCAAGATTTCTTTAGTATTGAGCAGATGATATAATTAGTGTCAATGCATCAGGACTTACCACAAATATTCATTCTGTGGGATATTCTCAAATCATGACCGGCAGGTGGACCCTGAGGACTGGAGTTGAGGAACACTGATATAACCTATCTCTGGCTGTAAGGCAACTGACTTGAGCAGGAGCCCTTCCACATCTGCTATAGGAGGTATAGGTACACATAGCTCATACTATTATCAAAGCCACACACAACAAATGGTTAAAAACCAAAAATGGAAGTGATGATGAGGAGGAAATTATGGCTTATGGCTTTCTACAAGATGATTGCTCTCTACATTCAATGTTGAGAACAAGACACGAGAACTGACATTCAGCTTGTGGTGGATTTGTCTTGCAAACGTGACCTTGTCACCACCAGCCATTGGCTTAGTGAAGTTATGTCTATCAACAGGCCCTGGAGAACAAAGCAGTTGCCGAAGAAAAAGTGAAGATCTGTATGTACACAGCATCCATAATCTGGGACGTATGTGCTTATTCTGATTTAATCTTGTTTTACATTCAAGGCTCATGGACATTTATATATTGAGGTTTCTTTCCACATGGCACCTTTCCTCTGCTTCCGTATGCTTCTACTTTCATACTGCACCTTTCCATCTAAATCTGATAGAAACCCAAATTATGACATGTTCCTCAGGCATGGGATAACAGATAACCCAGGATAGTCTCTCTACTAAAACCTCCATACATCCACAGGTTGAATTTATCGGCCTAGAATTTCTGTCTCAGCCTTCAACCTCTTTATTAATCTTATTTTAGAAGTAATGCTTCTGCTAGAGAATTAGAAGAGTAAATAGAAAACTATTATTCTGTATCTATGCACAAATATCATTATAGCGTACAGTGGCTATGATCTCAAAAACCAGACAACTGTAACACTGGTCAAGGAAATCAAAGTCTTTCTTGGCTGCTTTTATGGTCCCCGTGGATGCAGCATGGCCGATGAAAATACTACAGGACATCTAGCAGCTATCAAGGGTTAGACCTATACTACACATGGGGATATAATTCTGAGATGTCTGACAGTCCTGAAAGCTGCGGTAGGGAGGGGAAGTGTTACTAGTCGGCTCTCTCTTCTTAAGAAAAACTACTGTATAATGTGAAGATCATAACTTCCCGCAGTTTTTCTCTTGGAGAGACAGGGTAGTACAGCTCTGGCAGTCAGGCATGCCGATGTAGCAAACCTTATTATAACACTTTACATGTTGAATGAGCAGTTGCAGCACACTTTAACTTGTTTTTTTTTTAATTGGCTTTTGTTTTATCAATTTGAAGCTTGCTGCATTTAACACAAACATCTAACTGTTGTTTGCTACATCTGTAACTACAAGGTGTGTAAAGGAGACTGGAGCCTAAGGCCTCTTTCACACGAACATGTCCGGATTTGGTCCGGATGCGTTCAGGAAAATCCGCACGCATCCGCACCAATCCGCACGCAATCGCAGTCAGTTTTGACTGCGATTGCGTATGTTTGTTCAGTTTTTTCCGCGCGGGTGCGAAGCGTTTCAATGCGTTTTTCACGCGCGTGCGAAAAAACTGAATGTTTACAAACAACATCTCTTAGCAACCATGCGTTAAAACCGCATTGCACCCGCACTTGTGTGCGGATGCAATGCGATTTTCACGCAGACCCATTCACTTCAATGGGGCCAGTTCTGCGTGAAAAACGCAGAATATAGAACATGCTGCGATTTTCACACAACGGCGAACTCAGGCGTGAAAAACATCGCTCATGTGAAAAGCCCCATTGAAATGAATGGGTCAGGATTCAGTGCGGGTGCAATGCGTTCGCATCACGCATTGCACCCACGCGGAAACATCGCCCGTGTGAAAGGGGCCTAAGGGTGCTCAAAAGGTCCCTCTGCCCCATACAAGGAAACCAGAACTATAAATCATCAGGGACTGTTACGAGCAAATTGAGGAGGTAGGTATGATTTTTTTTTATTTTACATTGTGTTGTGTTTATCAGATACCACGATCATGTATAAGGGCGGCATCTGAGGGGTACAATGACGGGTGAGGGGGGCGCAATCACCATTCCCTGTCATTGCACCCACTACTTACAAAGAAATGCGCTTTGTGACAAAGTAATTCATCACAAATTGATTTTTTTTAAATTCGGCAAAGCAGCCGAATCCAATTTTCAAATACTTTGCTCATCTCTACCCAGAGTTACAATTCTGCAGGCAGTAGTCTCAAGAATGGGAGTCAATGACTTCAGTATTGACAGATAAGCGTATGTTGGGTTGTACTTCTAGCATCTTTAAGGGGTTGATACCTTATCAGTAAGGGGTTGCTCACATATCAGTTATTTGATCAGTTATTTCAATAAGTTATTGTGAGCCAAAACCAGGAGTGGACACTAAACAGAGATCTGGTGTAATGAAAAGATCTGCACCTGTTCAGTGTTTTTAACCCGCACCTGGTTTTGGCTCACAATAACTGATTGAAATAACTGATCAAATAACTGACGTGTGAACAAGCCCTTATTTGGTCCACAAACTACGGATTTGATTGCCCATTTTTCATTACGTATTGCTTCCTGTTTGCTTCAGCATCTGTCTGTAATTTGTGCCATAACACATCTGTTTGTCAACCATCTTTCAAGTGCTCAAAAGGAAGGTCACATACAGTAGTTGCTCTGATGTCATTTTCTATAGCTTTCTCAGCAGGTAGAGCAATGTTAGATTTGTCTGCATGGCTAGCTTTAGTATCTGGTGAATTTTGAAGATGTCCAACAAACCTTTTGATGTTGCCCTCCTGTACTGGCTTCTCTCTCATCAATTTGAACAGCATATGCAGGTGTAGGAAGAAGAATTGAGGATGAGGTATTGGGTTTACATCATTGTCTCAAAACAGTCCAGAAAGGTCAGACTAATACCTTCTACCATGAGCTATGGCAGCACCCTGAAAAATGACAAAACTTCTGCCGATTGACTGCCTGATGGAGGACATGCATCCTGGCCTCACCTACCAGGACATGAACTTGTAAAGCTGCATTTCTCCTGAAGAACAGCTTTTCATCATCTTAGGTAAGGACACATACTGCATCCTGTGATACCATATCACCCTGACAGAGCTAGCAGAAATCTAACTGACCCCATTGCCACAATGTCACCCTGATATTCATCTATACATATTTTTCCTTTCAAATTCCTGGCTTATGGGAACTCATTTGCATCACAACATTTTGTGTTTCTCCTGGAAACCTACACAATTTTTGGGATGAACTAAGTGACCTGGGGAGTGTTCTTGTAGCAACTCAAGAAGCAGTGATGACACAGCTTTTTTAAACTCTGTGCAGTTTACTCGAAGTAATGGACGGCAAATACTTTCCTGTTAAGTAGTTGTCTCACTTAGGGTCAGTGCTTTCATAACAAGCAGTATTCCTCAGTAGTGCTGTTGTCCTTGGCTGAAAATTGTAACCAATCTGTAACTTCGGATATCAGGGTCTACTGGAGCTGATGCTTGCATCTTCAGGACTTTCAGAATGGGTGAACGGCTTCAAGCCAATTAGCTTGTCCTTCCAGAGTCTAGACTACTGCCCAGATCTTCTGGACCACCAGTCTTGTTTGGGATCACAGCTGACAACGGATTTGCCTTCTCACCACATGTGAAGCAACCCTTTCCATGATGTAGTTGGGATAACAAGAAGCCTTATCAAAAATAATCAACAATTGCAGGCAGATGTGACAAAAAATACCTTACAGACAAAGGTCCATCACATACACAGATACAGGCATTTTGTCAGAAGTCCATCAAAGCTTTGGTCATTAAACTACCAGCAAAATTGATCACAGAAACTATTCCACTGGGTCTCTACATCTGTGCAGAGAGAAAAAAATAAAATCATTATTAATATGCAAATACTACTACTGAAAAAGGAATTCAGGGGCACATGGAGGCAACAAATGGAACAATTACTATTGCACCGACTATTTTTGTGTCACATTAGTTAAGGGTGAAAACACCATCACAAACAGGGCCACAAGGCGGCAAGTACATGAAAACTTTTTTTAATGCTGAGAATTTAAGCTCTAAATTGGGTCTGGAGTGAAAAGTAACGTATTACTTGCAGACCAGCAAATCCTGACTTGGATTTCTAAGAGATTCTTAGCTATAAAACAAGACCGGGCTCATATCTCTAGATGCTATACCGCCCAAGATATCCCAGGTTGAAGCAATCCCAAGTTGAAGGAATGTTTAAAAATAAATAAATCTGAAAACATCATAAAACCATTGGTGTCAAGTAACACCATATGTTAAGCCACGCCTCCAAACCACACCCCTTTTTACCCTTGGGCAGTATTTTTTGTTGGGAAAGATGTGTAGTACCCCAGAGAGTGCACTGTCATTATTACACCTAGCTACCGTCTCTAAAGGCTAGCAAAGAATGTCATCTGTGTATTTAATTCCAGGTCCTCTGATATTGTGACTTAATAATATATTTATGCAGCTGTTATGTTAATGTAATGTGCCTGGTTGTCCAGCAAGTGGCAGTGTATCTGGCAGAAAGTACTTTTAGATAAAATGGAACTAACCATTCCATTCCCCCCCCTTTTGGGCAGTAGTGGGCTTGTCCTGCTTCCTACCAAGGTAAGGGTTGCAGAAAGCTGTAGTGGAGAAGTTGAGAAGTGGAGTCGAGAGTAAAGTAGTTGAGAAGTAGAGTTGAGAGTTGGAGCAAGAGAGTGAAGTAGCATGGTGTGCTGAGGGAGAGCAATCCACTCCTCATATATAAAAGGACTTAATACGTCTGAGAGGGAAAATGGAGCCAAAAACCCCTACTCAGCAAAATGGGTCACAGGATACCTCGCTCTCATAAGAAACAGTAACTGAAGCTGATAGGAACCAGACTGAAGCTAGAGATGAGCACAGCAGCAGAGAGAGAAAGCAAAGTATTCAAGTTTACCTGCCAGTTTACCCTTAACCTGCTGGAGTCAAGAGAAAGATCAAGTATTTTTTGGATGACATAAGTTTATTGTGAGTGTGTTCAAGTAAAAACCAAGTCTGGACTCTACTTACTACTCTAGTATACTCACTAACTCTACAACTCCTATGTTGCTGCAGAGCCTAACCCGGGGAGTGAGAGTATCCAGGTAGGAGCACCGTGACATAAACTATTACAGTCACCACATCACCACTCGGCATTCCTAACACTGGGACCCGATCGGCTCTGGGTGGCAGAACACTGTAGATGTCTTCGGATATTCTTCTGGACATGTTGTGGTAGGATTCCAGTTACGTCTTCCAAGGTTTGGGATCTACCTGCACCAGGACATTCAGCCAATCGACTTTGATGTTGTGATGCATGATGAACTCCACAGGTTCAGCAAATTCAGTGTCTTCCCTGAAGTCTGTGTAGGTCTCTGAACCAGGATGCTGTGAAGGGAATGCCAGTCATCATTTAAGGGCGTCCATATCCATATAGGACCTGCACTACATCAGGCACATAGATCCGAAAAAAAAAGGGATATGTGCATGGCCCCATAAGGATGAATGGGACAGTGGGTAGCCATTAAAAAAGTGGATAGCACACTGAATAAGTAAGTGCTGCTCTGATGATTACAGTGGGAGCACTGAAACAGTACTTCCTGCAACTATATCCTTGAACTGTCAACAGACAGTGAAGTAACCGGTGCCCAATGTCTTATTATGTTGTGCCATGTTATGCATATCATTATGTGCTGTTTACTTGCATTTTTTAACAGACGCTTTGAATGTTAAACATGATCCTTTGCTTTGCGCTGTACTATGTGTGGAATGTGCCATGTCATGCAGTGCCCCACCTGTTTATCTGTAATTCAATGCTTGTTGCTGCACTCATTCTGGACATTAGGTGTCGCTGTTTGATAATATATTAGGGCTTGCATCAGGGAATAGGAGGTTGTGGTGATGTTGCTGAAGTCACATGGGGTAGCTCATGGTCGCGGGTTGCAGAAAATTGCCTCAGGGGCCTCAGAATGCTAGTAGTAGTGGCACTAGCTGCAAAAGTCTATCACAGTGGCTCTTGTCACATCGTCACTCTCTAGGGCCGGGCACTGAAAGTAGGGTGTACCCTTTCAGATCTTGTGGCACACTCCGATGTTGGGGCTCCCTTGGGATGCCCTTGGTGTTAACCAGGGCCGGATTGGGAATTAAAAGTGGCCCTGGAAAAAAAAATAAAAGTGGCCCCAAATAGTGGGCGGGCCAAAATTGAGAGAGGCGGGGCCAGAAATACCATAGAGGGAGCATTATATCATGTCCTCCCCTTGCCCTCCAGTAATGCCCCCCACCCCAGTAATATTCCTATAGCGGCCACAGTAATGCTCCCACCCCCAGTAATGTCAATATAGAGCCCCCAGTAATACACCCTGGCCCCAGTAATGTCCTTATAGCTCCCCCAGTAATACCACCCCCCACCCCAGTAATGTCACTATAAAGCCCCCAGTAATGCCACCCTGCTTCCAGTAATGTCACTATACAGGCCCCAGTAATGCCCCCTTCCCCCAGTAATGTCACTATAGCATCCCCATTAATGCCCCCTGCTCCCAGTTATGTGACTATAGAGCCCCCAGTAATTTCCCCTCTGCTCCCAGTAATGTTACTATAGAGTCCCCAGTAATTTCCCTTCTGTCCCCAGTAATGCCCCCCTGCCCGCAGTAATGTCCCTCCCTGCCCCAGTAATGTACAGTGGACACTTAAATGTGCCCTGCCCCCTTATTGTCAATGACTGGCAAAAAAACAAACAAACAAAAAAAACTTACCTTAGTGTGCAGACCTGGAGCAGCCTCTTCTGGCCTGTGTCCTGCAGCAGGAGGGATAGGGGTGATGACACAGCGTCAGTCGCGCTGACGCTGGGAGTGGGAGGAGCCACAGGTCCTTTCCCATCTGAAGAGGATAGTGAGCTCTCTCCTGCTGTCGGGTGTCAAAGGACCTGACAGCAGGAGGTACAGGGGCGGGCACATTATCAGAGGCAGGGGCTGCACAATAGGGCATGATAAGAAGATCACAGGAGGGCCAGCGGCGGCCGCCGCCCTCTGTGCAATACACATTGCAATACACAATACTATACACATTGTGGCCAGCAGCAGCCCTGCTGCGATCTCATTATCATGACATTGGTATGATAATGAGATAGCAGGGCTGCTGGTGGCCGCAATGTGTATTGTAATGTGTATTGTAGTGAGGGCGGTGGCCGCTGCTCACCCTGCTGACGCCGGCCCACAGAATACTTTAGGCAATCGGCCCACCGGTAAGTGTCCCGGTGGGGTACATTGCCAATCCGCCCCTGGTGTTAACCATTTTGGTGTGACTGCTAGGCAGGAGATGTTGGTGCAATTGCTGGTGTATGGAACAGGAGTCAATAAGGCCTTGTTCACATGTCAGTTATTTGATCAGTTATTTCCATCAGTTATTGTGACCCAAAACCAGGTTCAGGTCAAAAACACAAAACAGTTTCAGATCTTATTACACCTCCACTCCAGGCTTTGGCTCATAAAAACTGATGGAAACAACTGATCAAATAACTGATGTGTGAACAAAGCCTTGCCAGGTCAGATTTTGAAAAGTGAACATTTATTTTTAGTGAAGTGCAAACTGAGATTTGTAGTACTTCCAACAGTCTCAGAACAAAGTCCCAACACTTTACTGTGCAAATCTCCACAGATGGTTTGGTTTTGTATGGGTATAGGCCAGGCTTAGGATTAATGTACTCCTACTGTATTTTTCTGTAGAATCTGAGGCTGACATTTATGCTTTGGGGATGTCTGTAATCCACAACTGAGGTGTACACGGTTTAAGATACAACTGGCTAGGTTGTGTCCAAGTGTAGAAGGTGTTTTAGCAGTTTTCCACTCACAGCAGTAAAGTCTATAAGCTTTTAGGCAGCAATGTACCTTACTGACTGTTTGCTCGGCCATTATAGATGCTGGAACTTCCTTGCTCTCTCTCCTTTCTTAGAGAACTGTATTGGGCAGATGGTTCTCTCTTGATGCAGAGATGATTAGTCTCCATAGCCTGAGGCTTAGAACTGAAGAGTGAGACAAGATACAACTTCTCACTTACTAAAACTGAGTTAAGCTTGAGAAATAAGCTGTGCTACTGTAGTACCCCAGACCTTGTGGGTACAACAAATTTTTTATTGCTATATATTATATATTTTCCTGCTTGCTTCTAGCCGTAGCTACCAGCAATGAAAGGATAGCATATCTTGGCAGAAACAGGTTTAACCACCTTGTTCCTCCCCTCTTGGTAGGAGTGGGTTGGTCCTACTCCCTGCCAAGAGGGAGTTCCTATCCAGAGACAGAGGGGAGAAGAAGCAAGTTGCAGAGCTGCTCACCGGTGCTTCCGGGACTCTATGGTAAAGAGCTGCAAGAAGAGGGATAGGCTGGGAGAGGAAGTAGGAGGAGTAAGGGTGCACGGAGTGCCTTGGGCCCGCGCTCGGTGCACTTAACTGCTCATTTACATATGTATTTAAAGTACTTTTTCTCCAGAATGAAGCAACAGATTGCTAAATGAAAGGTATCATTATATTCAGCTGAGCAAGCCTGGTTACAGAAACTGTCAGCAGGTTCAGCCGTATTAAACCAGGCACATTGTCTGGTAGGGTTGATCCTGCTAATTACAATGAAACCTGTCCGCATCTAATCCGCAAAAAGTTCATCTGAAATGGGGCCTCAAAAAATGCAGTTCTGTGGTCTATTTTGCAGACAAGGATAGGACATTTCTGCAGGAGGAAAAAAAAACAGCCAGGATCCGTGTTTTGGGGATCCATGATTTGCGGACCTCAAAAATGGATATGGTAGAATGCAGGAGCCTTTATAGTCAATATACAAATCAGCGCTTAAAGGGATTGTCTCATCATGGACAATGGGGGCATATCACTAGTAACATAGTAACATAGTTTATAAGGCCAAAAAAAGACATCTGTCCATCCAGTTCGGCCTGTTTTCCTACAAGTTGATCCAGAGTAAGGCAAAAAAAACCCTGTAAGGTAGAAGCCAATTTTGCCCACTTTAGGGAAAAAAATTCCTTCCCGACTCCAATCAGGCAATCAGAATAACTCCCTGCTTCAACGACCCCTCTCTAGTAACTATAACCTGTAATATTATTACCCTCCAGAAATGCATCCAGGCCCCTCTTGAACTCTTTTAGTGAACTTACCATCACCACCTCCTCAGGCAGAGAGTTCCATAGTCTCACTGCTCTTACCGTAAATAATCCTCTTCTATGTTTGTGTACAAACCTTCTTTCCTCCAGACGCAGAGGATGTCCCCTCGTCACAGTCACAGTCCTGGGGATAAATAGATCATGGGAGAGATCTCTGTACTGACCTCTGATATATTTATACATAGTTATTAGATCTCCCCTTAGTCGTCTTTTTTCTAAAGTGAATAAGCCTAATTTTGATAATCTTTCTGGGTACTATAGTCCACCCATTCCAGTTATTACTTTAGTTGCCCTCCTCTGAACCCTCTCCAGCTCTGCTCTGTCTGCCTTGTTCACAGGAGCCCAGAACTGTACACAGTACTCCATGTGTGGTCTGACTAGTGATTTGTAAAGTGGCAGGACTATATTCTCATCACGGGCATCTATGCTTCTTTTGATGCAACCCATTATCTTATTGGCCTTGGCAGCAGCTGTCTGACACTGGCTTCTACAGCTTAGTTTGCTGTTCACTAAAATTCCTAGGTCCTTTTCCATGTCAGAGTTACCTAATATTTTACCATTTAGTATGTACTGGTGACTTGCATTATTCCTTCCCATATGCATAACCTTACATTTGTCAGTGTTAAACCTCATCTGCCACTTCTCTGCCCAAGCCTCCAGTCTATCCACATCCATCTGTAGCAGTGTACTGTCCTCTTCTGTGTTAATTACTTTACACAGTTTAGTGTCATCTGCAAAAATTGATATTTTACTGTGCAAGCTTTCTACAAGATCATTAATAAATCTGAATATGTGCTGTTAATAACCACCCTCTGTTTTCTATTACTGAGCCAGTTACTTACCCACATACAGACATTTTCTCCCAGGCTAAGCATTCTCATTTCATATACTAACCTTTTATGTGGTACCGTATCAAATGCTTTGGAGAAGTCAGGATATACGACATCCATTGATTCGCTGAGGTCCAGTCTAGAACTTACCTCCTCATAGAAACTGATTAAATTGGTTTGACATGACTGATCCCTCATGAAGCCATGCTGATATGGAGTTATTTGCTTATTTTCATTGAGGTACTCCAAGATAGCATCTCTTAGAAAACCCTCAAACAGTTTACCCACGACAGATGTTAAACTTACCGGCCTATAGTTCCCGGGCTCTGTTTTTGGACCCTTTTTGAATATTGGCACCACATTTGCTATTTGCCAATCCTGTGGAACACTCCCTGTCAGTATAGAGTCCCTAAATCTCAGAAATAAGGGTCTGGCGATGACATTACTTAATTCTCTTAGGATACAGGGGTGTATGCCATCCGGTCCTGGCGATTTGTCGATTTTAATCTTTTTAAGACGCAACTCTACTTCTTCCTGGGTCAGACAGGGCATTTTTAAAGGGGAATTTACTTTTATATTCTGCATTTCATCTGACAGTTTATTTTCCTCAGTGATTACAATGGAGAAAAAGATATTTAGTAGCTTTGCTTTCTCCTCATCGCTCTCTGCAACTCCCCCCTCATTACTCTGTAAGGGGTCGACACCTTCAGGTTTATACTTTTTACCATTTATATAATTAAAGAACATTTTATGGTTAGTTTTACTCTCTTTGGCGATTAATCTCTCGGTCTCTAGTTTGGCTGTTTTTATTTGTCTTTTACATATTCTATTTTTGTTCCTTATAGTTTTTCAATGCTTCCTTGCTCCCCTCCTGTTTTAGTGATTTAAATGCTTTCTGTTTGTCATTTATTGCTTTCTTTACAGCTCTATTTATCCACATTGTTTTTTTCTTGTTCCTTAACCTTTTATTCCCATAAGGTATGTACCTCTCACAATTAGATATTAGGATGCTTTTAAAAATCTACCATTTTGTGGCTGTATTTTTATTTTTGAGGACTTTGTCCCAGTTAGTTAGGCCTATGGCCTCTCTTAGTTGACAAAATTTTGCTTTTTTGAAGTTTGGTATTTTTGTTCCTCCCTGAAGAAACGCTCTTTTAAATGACAGTTGGAAGTTTATTATATTATGGTCACTATTTCCTATTGTCTTATAGGTGTGGGTCTGCGCTGGGACCTGTACCTATATCGAGAACGGAGACCCACAAGGTGGTAGCTGGAGGACTCAGGTCCAGCCACCAACAAGCCGGTTCCACATAGAAGTGAATGGGAGCGTACCACGCATGCGCGGCCCCCGCTCCCATTCATTTCTATGAGGCCGACAGAAATAGCCGAGCCAGCGCTCAGCTATTTTTGCCAGCCCCATAGAAAATTAATGGAGGGCAGCTGCGCATGCGCAGTGCACCTTACTTCAATTTCGGGGGTCCGTTCTCAATATAGGTGTGTGTCCCAGAGGTGCGACCTATAAGAAAATGGGGGCATATCCTATCCCATTGTCCATGATGACACAAACCATTTAAGTGCACAGAGGGTGATGGGCAGCACTAGAAAGCTGAGGAGATGAGGTGCACTGACAAGCTATGCTCAGCCTCTCTGTGCACTGAAGCCCTCATCTGCATTGTTTTCAGGCACCACCATTTTATTCAGTAGGACAAGAGTGCACCACCAATGAGGCCAGGTGAGGCGATTGCACCAGGTAGGGGCAAGAGGGGGGCAGCCAAAGGGTCATGGGCTGAAGGGAAGGGGATAGGTTAAGAAATTGGCTTTGGGGGGGGAGTGCAGTTTCAGGTTTTGCCTCAGGCAGCAGAAAGGCTAGGTGCACCCCTGCAGTAGGAGCAACCCTACTAGGCAGTATGCTGGTTTAATGGAATTTATCCTGCAGATAGTTTTTAAAGGTATCAACTTTCATAGGGTGTGCAGTATACCAATGTTGTCTGTACTTGTAATAAGCACCACCAATGACAAGTACATCTGGCACTGTTTTGATCAGGCGGTGGAGGTCAGCACTATAAAATCTGATTATACTGTGTACCCAGCCCTGTGCCAGCAGAGTGACATCACAAGACACAGTCATCTCTGATAGACTAGAAAATTCAAAGATCCCAAAACAAAAAGTCTGCATTGCACCCGGGATCCACAGCCCTGTATGGCGGTATGTGACCATGCCTCATGTGCACATTTCCTTTACTGTCTTGGTATTTATAATCCGGGCTGTGTTGACAAGGAACTGAGAGGACAAAACACATGGATGCCAAGTGTTTGGCTGGCGAGGTGCTTGCTTCAGAATTTCAGCTGCCATGGCTGCTTATCCAACACAGAAGATATCATGATGGGACACGGGCCATACACTGAAATCATAGGGCCTTAAAGTAAAAGTTAGTATGGGCCCCCCAATGAGATTTCTGCAGAATTTACTTTTTTTTTCAGAAAAAGTAGAACAAGTGCCTATATAAATGTAGCTCATACTGAAAACGATAATTGTCAATGTATTTACAGTACAGCAGAAAAATCGATACATTGATAAATGTTCTCCGTATGGCTATATATCGCTGCTTCACTTTAGCCACCACCAGTGGGAGCTCAGTGCATAGGAATTTATACAGTTACCATTGAACTCAGTGGAAGCAGTACAATATCTATGCACTGAGCTCTTCCTAGTGGTGGCTGCAGTAAAATGTGGTGTATTCATATCAACAAGTAGAAGAAGAAGAACAAGTGTTTTGGGGATACTCAATTCCTCTTCATCGGGCTACACTTGCTCTAGCAGCAACTGTAATCTAATGAAGGGGACTTGAGTATCCCCAAAATGAGTTCTTTTTTTTTTAATTCTGATTCATTTGCAATAAAGAAGATTCTCTTACACCATCCTTCTGTGCTGGTTTTCTTGTGCCAAGAAAAACAACTCCGCAAAATTTCGCAAAACTACATTGGAGATGTACATCTACAGCAAAGGCATTTCCCCTTCCATACCTGGCACCTCAGATTTCAGCCCTCACAAGCCTACCATAGAGTTGTGCCTATCCTTAGCACAATTCAACAAGGTGAGCCTCCACACTGGAGATCTCCGTCTTCGACCAACCACCCAGGACGTACTTATGTTGCACACTGATTCCATGCCTCCTATTTGAAGACAATTGTTTAAATAGTCACAATTTTTCCCTGATAGGAAAACACTGAGGTCAGCGCCAGATGTATGAAGGTCTTTCACCAATTATTTTGACACAAACAGTAACTTAACCCTTTCTACCCCGGAGGTTTTTTCGGTTTTGCGTTTTCGTTTTTTGCTCCTTGCCTTCATACAGCCATAACTTTTTTATTTTTCTGCCCACATAGTTGTATGAGGGCTTGTTTTTTGCGGGACAAGTTGTACTTTCAAACGCCACCATTTATTATTGGATATGGTGTAGTGGGAAGCGGGAAAAAAATGCCAAATCGGGTGAAATTGCAAAAAAACCACTATTCCGCTACAGTTTTCCAGGTTTTTTTTATTTACGGCGTTCGTTGTTCATTAAAACTGACCAGTTACTTTCATTCTACAGGTCAGTACGAATCCAGCGGTACCTAACATGTATAGTTTTTCTTGTGTTTTAATAGTGATAAAAAAATGATAAAGGTGGTTGTTTTTTTTTTTTTTTTTTTGGTCGTCATATCTTGACCCCGATAACTTTTTGGCATTTATGTGTACGGAGCTGTATGGGGGCTCATTTTTTGCGGTGCGATCTGAAGTTTTTATTGATACAATTTTGGGGTGTGTCCGACTTTTTGATCACTTTTTATTTAATTTTTTTTAGAAAAAAAAAGTGACAAAAAACGGCAAATCGCCATTTTGACGCTTTTTTCCACCACACAATTCACCGTGTTGGAATTTTTTTTTTAGTTTAAAAGTACGGGCGTTTTCGGTCACGGTGATACCCATGATGTCTATATTTATTGTTATTTACGTATTTATTTTTTAATTATACGGAAAGGGGGGTGATTTAAACTTTTATATTTTTTTATTTTTTTATATATTTTTTAACATTTTTTAATTTTTTTTATTATTTGAAAGCTCAAATATAAGCTAATATATTGTACTTTTAATTTTTTCACTATGAGCAATCTCTGATTTTTAATCTTGAATTAAAATTCATGATTGCTCATTTCTTATCCTGGCCTGCCATCTAGTGGCCAGAATAAGAATTGCACTTTGAAAGCTGTAATCCTCACCAGCGAGGATTACAGCTTTCATAGCGTGTACAGACGGCGGCCCGATTGGCCAATCGGGTCGTCTGTACATCAACCGGAAGCGAACCGCTTCCGGGTACAGACGCCACCGGAAGCCTTCAGAGGGGCCCACAAGAAATGAGAGGCCCATCGGAAGACGCCGCCGATGGCGGTAAGTAGCCGCAAGTCTTTGCTGTTAGAAACAGCAGAGACTTGCCGGCCATGACGCCCGCCGCACCCGCGAGCGGGCGTCATGTCCCCGCACCGCCCGAGCACCGTACATGTACGGCGCCGGTCGGGAAGGGGTTAATCAGTTTTTTGTAGAGTTAAGTAGTATGTGCTATGATCCACGTTAAAGGGGTATTCCCATCTCACAAATGTAGTTTGTATAGTTAGATATAGCCATACCAATATTATTACTAATAGAATGTATTTATATAAAATGTACCGTTTAGAAGATTTGCCTATTTGTATATTTATTGTCCCACACATATTAGCCCCTAGTTACGGCCACCGTGGCCATGTAGTAGTGGTGGCCGGCTTGCTCCTGTTCAAACCCGCTCTGAGGTAACTGCTGTATTGTGAACGCACATTGCATGAGCATGCGGAGACACATCTTAGGGTTGTAGCACTTTTGTCTGTGGTTCCAAAACGCAGAGAAACAGATCCTGTTCCACGATCTCTATGGAGCATAGCTGCGTTTTGGACGGATCCTGACCATTGCATTTTGGACTGGTAGCGTCCAAAACGCAGATGTGAAAGTACCCTAAGACGTGTCTCCGCATGCTCATGCAATGTGCGTTCACAATACAGCAGTTACCTCAGAGCGGGTTTGAACTAGAGCAAGCCGGTCTCCACTACTACATGGCTGTGGTGGTGGTAACTAGGGGCAACGGCCTGACTGATGTGTGTGGAACAATAGATATATAAATAGGCAAATCTTCTAAATGGTATATTTTATATAAATACATTCTATTAGTAAGAATATTGGTATGGCTATATCTAACTATACAGACTATATTTGTGAGATGGGAATACCGCTTTAAGGGTTCGTATAGGGGATAACTAACTGGTTGCTGGGGGTCCAACTGCTGGAATCCCCACCAATCCCGAGAATGGAAGTCCCATTCCCCCATTCTGATGGAGCGGCAGGTAAGGAATATGCTCTGCCTATCAATTAATTTTCCATGGGACCAATGGCTGAGTGCTGTATTTAGCTATCTCAGGCAGTCCCATAGAAATGAATAGACTGGCAGGGCGCATGCTTGAATTTCTGCTCCATCAGGATGGGGGAACATGACCCCTGTTAGTGGGATCGGTGGGGATCCCAGCAGTGTTCCTTCGGTCATCTTCTATATGTGGAAGGTGGCCTTGGAGCCATCGACACAAGTAGGGCGGCTCCCACCATGGCAGGGACAGAAATATCACTGGACCTGTAATAAATGTTGCTAAAGGCAGCTGTCATCTAGTGATAGATGACATTTAGTAAATCTGTTCAGGACCCAGAGAAGGGGTGGGATTACATCATCCTGCAGTGTTGAAAGGAGGAGGTGAAACAACACTTTCAAACTACAAAATTGTAATTTCCTGCAGTCACCACTAGAGGGAGCTTACTGCATGCAGTCTATACACTGAACCCAATAATAACGTGTATACAGTAAACTCCTAACCTGTAGCTGGAGGCAGAGTAAAGAACTCCAGATTAAACACCACTATAAGGAATCTTGGTCCGTCCTGAACTGGCAAAACCGTTTTTACACCGTAAGAAATCTCTCTTTATTATTTAACATTATGTACCAACCCAAGGAACACAATGTTCAAACCTGCTTAGAGGTATAGATGGCAACTATCCAAAATTTATCCAAAACTATACTGGCAAATTTGGCTTGTCCCAGCTTGAAAAATGGGTGGATATTATAACTTTGCCCAGAAGTGGGAAAAAGGTGAGCCATAAATGCCCCAAAAGTATGTGAGAGGCCATAGCTGAGTACAGCAGAGACCACTGCACGTGACCACTTCAGAACGCTAGCTAGCTAGCTTCATAGTCTCAACTGGTTGTCACCCAGACAGGAAGTCAGGGGGTTGCTAAGTAACTGAAGCAAAGGGATAGCTAAGCTTTCTGTTACCTGAGGCCTGTATCTAGTACCCTGACTTGGTGAACTCTTCTGGTACCCAAAATGGGGGCATATGACCAGCCAGCCCACCATAGCTTAGCATGCAAGGTTCAAACAGTCTAGCAGGTCAGGTTGGACTAAGCATTTGGGTCATATATACACGGCAGGATGAAAACTTTCACACAGTATGATATACGTGGAGACACCTGCCTGAAAAGGCTAGATAAGAGAAGCCAGCCGTGTTGTGAGCTCCTCAGCCCATGCTTTGTGTGTGAACTCGAGCCGGTCAGTGAAGTGGAATACTTTGAGAGTCAGTTGTAAGGGAAGAGTGTGCTAGCCGTCTGTCTCAGATTTCTCAGTTAGCTGCCATTCCAAGAACTTGTGCAGGTAAAATTAGCAAGCAAACACGATCAGCGTAAATACATTTACCCTGAGTATTCATTGTCAATTCCTTCAGTGCACGATGCTGGATCACAGCAAAAATACTGGGGAGATTGCAGCCCACACAGCATGGAGGTGCACCCTGAAGAAGACTTGTCCAAAGAGCATCATCCAGAGAAAGGAAGCCAGGACAGTCTTCCAGAAGACCACTTAGAGGACAAAAGACTGACGCTAGCTGGCATACCGCTGGGCCTGGAGTACCACTGGTCCTGGGTAATGTAATCTTATTATCTGCTGTGCAGTCACTGCTAGACATGAGGAAATGTAAGGTGGGCAACGAAAATAGCAATCCATAGAAAAACACAGGGACAACCCACTAGTGGTAGTGAAATGTAATGTAATCTTTCTGTCTCATATCTATCTATCTATCTATCTATCTATCTATCTATCTATCTATCTATCTATCTATCTATCCCTTTATCATCTCTTTTATATGTAACATCAGTATATATTTGTGATTTATTTTTATTTTAGACTATTAAAATGTTTTTCATACTTGAACTGGAGTTCATGCAGCTCAGGAATGCCAATCACTAGAAAGTTATAATTATGTCACTCCAAAATTAAGATTAGGTTTTAATGGCAATTTCCATTTATTTATAACAGTCAGAATTTCTTTGAACATTTTTTATCATTAATAAACAGACTTTCCTGCATAATCCATTATCTGGTGCTTTATGTATTTTCATTAGATAGATAGATAGATAGATAGATAGATAGATAGATAGATAGATAGATATGAGATAGATAGATAGTAACATAGTTTATAAGGCCGAAAAAAGACATCTGTCCATCCAGTTCGGCCTGTTTTCCTACAAGTTAATCCAGAGGAAGGCAAAAAAAACCCAGTGAGGTAGAAGCCAATTTTACCCACTTTAGGGGAAAAAATTCCTTCCCGACTCCAATCAGGCAATCAGAATTACTCCCTGGATCAACGACCCCTCTCTAGTAACTATAACCTGTAATATTATTATCCTCCAGAAATGCATCCAGGCCCTTCTTGAACTCTTTTAGTGAACTTACCATCACCACCTCCTCAGGCAGAGAGTTTCATAGTCTCACTGCTCTTACCGTAAAGAATCCTCTTCTATGTTTATGTACAAACCTTCTTTCCTCCAGACGCAGAGGATGTCCCCTCGTCACAGTCACAGTCCTGGGGATAAATAGATGATGGGAGAGATCTCTGTACTGACCTCTGATATATTTATACATAGTTATTAGATCTCCCCTCAGTCGTCTTTTTTCTAAAGTGAATAAGCCTAATTTTGATAATCTTTCTGGGTACTGTAGTCCACCCATTCCAGTTATTACTTTAGTTGCCCTCCTCTGAACCCTCTCCAGCTCTGCTATGTCTGCCTTGTTCACAGGAGCCCAGAACTGTACACAGTACTCCATGTCTGGTCTGACTAGTGATTTGTAAAGTGGCAGGACTATGTTCTCATCACGGGCATCTATACCTCTTTTGATGCAACCCATTATCTTATTGGCCTTGGCAGCAGCTGTCTGACACTGGTTTCTACAGCTTAGTTTGTTGTTCACTAAAATTCCATGTCCTTTTCCATGTCAGAGTTACCCAATATTTTACCATTTAGTATGTACTGGTGACTTGCATTATTCCTTCCCATATGCATAACATTACATTTGTCAGTGTTAAACCTCATCTGCCACTTCTCTGCCCAAGCCTCCAGTCTACCCAGATCTATCTGTAGCAGTGTACTGTCCTCTTCTGTGTTAATTACTTTACACAGTTTAGTGTCATCTGCAAAAATTGATATTTTACTGTGCAGGCCTTCTACAAGATCATTAATAAATATATTGAAGAGAATAGGGCCCAATACTGACCCCTGTGGTACCCCACTAGTGACAGTGACCCAATCTGAATATGTGCCGTTAATAACCACCCTCTGTTTTCTATCACTGAGCCAGTTACTTACCCACATACAGATATTTTCTCCCAGGCCAAGCATTCTCATTTTATATACTAACCTTTTATGTAGTACCGTGTCAAATGCTTTGGAGAAGTCCAGATATACGATATCCATTGATTTGCCGCGGTCCAGTCTAGAACTTACCTCCTCATAGAAACTGATTAAATTGGTTTGACATGACCGATCCCTCATGAAGCCATGCTGATATGGAGTTATTTGCTTATTTTCATTGAGGTACTCCAAGATATCATCTCTTAGAAAACCCTCAAACAGTTTACCCACGACAGATGTTAAACTTACCGGCCTATAGTTCCCGGGCTCTGTTTTTGGACCCTTTTTGAATATTGGCACCACATTTGCTATGCGCCAATCCTGTGGAACATCCCCGGCCAGTATAGTCCTTAAATATCAGAAATAAGGGTCTGGCGATGACATTACTTAATTCTCTTAGGATACGTGGGTGTATGCCATCCGGTCCTGGCGATTTGTCGATTTTAATCTTTTTAAGACGCAACTCTACTTCTTCCTGGGTCAGACAGGGCACTTTTAATGGGGAATTTACTTTTATATTCTGCATTTCATCTGACAGTTTATTTTCCTCAGTGAATACAGTGGAGAAAAAGATATTTAGTAGCTTTGCTTTCTCCTCATCGCTCTCTGCAACTCCCCCCTCATTACTCTGTAAGGGGCCGACACCTTCAGGTTTATACTTTTTACCATTTATATAATTAAAGAACATTTTAGGGTTAGTTTTACTCTCTTTGGCGATTAATCTCTCGGTCTATAGTTTGGCTGGTTTTATTTGTCTTTTACATATTCTATTTTTTTCCTTACAGTTTTTCAATGCTTCCTCGCTCTCCTCCTGTTTTAGTGATTTAAATGCTTTCTGTTTGTCATTTATTGCTTTCTTTACAGTTCTGTTTATCCACATTTGTTTTTTCTTGTTTCTTACCCTTTTATTCCCATAAGGTATGTACCTCTCACAATTAGATATTAGGATGCTTTTAAAAATATCCCATTTTGTGGCTGTAGTTTTATTTTTGAGGACTTTGTCCCAGTTAGTTAGGCCTATGGCTTCTCTTAGTTGACAAAATTTAGCTTTTTTTGAAGTTTGGTATTTTTGTTCCTCCCTGAAGAAACGCTCTTTTGAATGACAGTTGGAAGGTTATTATATTATGGTCACTATTTCCCAGGTGTCCCCCAACCTGCACATGTGTTGTTCTGTCAGGTCTATTGGTTAATACTAAGTCCAGTATGGCCGTCCCTCTAGTCAGGTCCTGAACCAGTCGGGAAAGGTAATTGTCTTTGGTTATTTCCACGAACCTGTTTCCTTTATGAGATGTACAGGTTTCAGTTTCCCAGTCTATATCTGGGTACTTGAAATCCCCCATAATAACGACCTCATTATGATTTGCCTCGTCTATTTCATTTAGAAGTAGATTTTCTGTGGACTCTGGTATATTAGGTGGTTTATAATAAAGTCATATTAGTATTTTATAATTGTTTTTGGCTCCATTTATTTCTACCCACAGTGACTCCACATCTTCATGTCCCTCACTTTTATCTTGCCAGAGTGTGGGCTTTAGGCACGACTTTACATAAAGGCAGACCCCTCCCCCTCTCTGGTTTTGGCGATCCTTTCTAAACAGAATGTAACCCTGTATGTTAACTGCCCAGTCATAGCTATCATCCAGCCATGTCTCAGTTACTCCCACTATGTCATAGTTCTCCTCACACATCACTAATTCCAGTTCACCAGTTTTATTAGTCAGGCTTCTGGCATTAGTGTACATACAGTTAAAAGGTTTATATATATTTTTTCCCCTACACCTAGATAGATAGAAGGATAGATAGATATTAGATAGATAGATAATAGATAGATAGATAATAGATAAATAGATAGATAGATAGATAGATAGATATACCAAATAGAAAGCGAGGCAGCACTCCAATACTTGTGATAAAAAACGGAGCTTTATTCCCAGAAATGCAACGTTTCAGCCTTCTCTATGAGGCCTTTATCAAGCATATGTGACCAGTGTAACAGCAAACATTTAAATAAGCAAAGTAGGAGGGGTAATGCCCCATGTGTTCAATTAACAATCAACCAATCATAAAGTTGTAAACATACAAGTGTCAAAAAATACGTGCACATTTTCATAGATCATTGTAATGGCAACCGCCGATACATATATAAGATGTGTATCATACCCAATTAATCATCTATAGCTATATGAAGTCAAGTGATATCCCACAGTGAATGCTCCTTAAACTAAAAACAATCAACAATCCTAATTATTCTCAATATCTTACTTTGAGGATATCGGATGGTACAGGCACCGCTCAATACAAACAGGTTTCGCGTCCGTCAACGGCTACAGCGCATGCCCGAATCCCCGCAATCACATGACATGTCACGAGGGCGGAAGCAGCGCATTGCCGTGCGGAGTCTAGGCAACCAGGTAAATAAACATTACTCACTATATTCTTGCTTGAGCAGCATATGTAGGCAGGGCCAGCAGAAGTAGGCGAGGCCTGCAATACTGCATTGCAGCACAAAATACCATCGCAGAACCATATAACACAATGCAGCACTAAATACCACCCCAGCAGAACCAAGTACCACAGTGCAGCATAAAATACTGCCACCTTTACCACAGTATTCAACTGTATCATCATCCTAAGGATGGTGATGCAGTTAAATTCAGAAGGGCAGCCATACGCCATGTGCATAAGCACCTGATGTTCCTACATTAATTAATGCTGAGAGCATGAGATCATTACATAATCGGCTGGCAGCCATGAGGAGACTTTGGGCGGCCCCTTGGGCATTGGCCCCCGGGAAATTTCCCTGTATGGTCTACTGTCAGATTGACCCTGGATAGATAGATAGATAGATAGATGGATAGATAGATAGATAGGAGATAGATAGATATGAGATAGATATTGTGTGTTTGTAATTATTGTGAAGCTAGAAGAGCTTGTTCAGATTATTTTGATCATAATTACCATCATTTTGCCATTCCTAGTAAATGCTACTAATGCCTTCCTATCAGTATTCTGGGCTGTAGATAAATAAGGTAAAGTAGTAGGTAAATAATGAAGGTTAGGTGTTCATAAGAAAATTGTTGACTGTCCTTGATATTTGGAAACGTTGTCCAGAAATAATGAGGTTGGCAGCCCCGGTCACCCAGCCTTGTGATGTGAAATAGATGAAATAGAGCATCTTCCATCAGTTCAGTTCACCTAGTTCATCTGACTGGCTACTAAACATGGTTGTCCCTGTTGTTTAGCATTGGTCACCACTGTGTAGCATAGCTAGATGTCCAGGCTCCTGTGGTGGTGAAGGGCTGGTGGAACCAATAGTTGTGGAGAATGGGGCAAGCAGGCACCATGTTGACAGATCTATCAGCTGGCATTATGATATGAAATACAGCACCTTGCACAGTGTCATTTATTTTGGAAAAGTCCAGGGCTCCAAGTATTGGACCATTCCCTGCTGGTAATTGGACATGGGCTGATATTAGGGATTTACATTATAAGCAATTCTATAATATACAGTACATGCAGTGGCCGAATTTGAGGTGGCCCACAATGCGATGCTGGGTCCCCTGGACAACTTCCATGTTGCTGCTCTCTGGAATGGATGGTAAGGTGTGGTGTTCCCCAAAGGGAAATACGTCAGCGTCTGCAGGAAACCAATGTGCTTCGTTATTGGAGGAACTCATGTGCATAATAATACAGGCATGGTGCTGAGTTGGCAGAATGGTTCATGCTGAGGAAAGCTCTGAGCAAGCTTTCCCTCTCTTTATCAGAAGGCTGGTACTCTGGCCAAAGGCTGGTACCCCAGAGTCTGTTGGCTCAGTCATCTGGCTGGAACCCTAGTCATTGGGAAACCGGGGGTCAGTGGCTCAGCATCCCTATCTCAGTGTCTTCTAGTCACTCATGCAGTCTGTCCTACTGAGCAGTGATCCTTATCTGCCAACAATTAGGGGCTCTGGCTGCTCTACTTATATATGGTTTGTTGCTGACCTGGAACCTTCGAGTGGGAGGGGTGGAGTGGAGAAGCACAGCCTAAACAGAAATATTATAACAATTTCTGTCAATCATAGATTTGTATAGAGCTTCAATGCATGTCTATGGGAATATATAAGCAGTTTTTCCAGACATAAACAATAGTGTTGAACGAGCATGCACGGCCGAATACGATATTCAGTCGAGCATGGCGGCGCTCGGGACCACGCGATGTTCGGCCGAACACGGAGTGTGCTCGAGCGCTATGCTCGAATCCCATCCCCGCATGCTACTTAGCCAATTAACGTGCGGCGAGGTACTGGCATTCACTGTAATGCCGTAGCCATGTTGGCTATTGACATTACAGTGATTGGCTGGCCGGGAACGCGTCATCGGGTGCTATATAGCACCAAGGTGACATGTGACCCGGCTCAGTCCGAGTCAGGGAGAGCTGCTGCAAGGAGGGACAGGTAGTGTAGGGATAGAAATTGGCTAGGTAGGGCTAGTTTTTTTGTTGAAAAGACCCAAAAATCCTTTTAAGGGCTATTATATCTGGCTGCAATATATTTTTTTTGGGGAGGTCAAAAATTGCGCAAGTTTGCCAGACCTAAACACCACCTGCGCAGCGTGTGCATTATAACATTTCTGTATCCTATATACCTGACATCCGGTGTAATTTTTTTCTGCAGCTATTCAAGGCGACATTACCTGCGCTGCATCTTCTGTATAACGTTTGCGCAAAGAGGGACAGATAGTGTAGGGATAGGATTTGGCAAGGCAGGTCTAGTTGTTCTGTTTAAAAGACCCAAATGTCCTTTTAAGGGTACTTTCACACTTGCATTTTAATATTCC
>ONZH01028421.1:0-58114 GCA_900303285.1 Rhinella marina | reverse complement strand
GCTAGCAGTGTATATCTGTGTATGGATCTCTTCCACACAGCAGTGTGGGATTAAGGCGACCCTCCGTTCAAGGGGGAAAAAAAAACCCGCGTTAACTGGGGAATGAACAGAACACTTACCTGTGACCCATTTTCTTATCTTTTTAGCTGCAGATCCATAAGTTCTTAGGTTCCTCCTTCTGTCATCCAAGATGGCCGCAGCGCCCCTCGGACTGTCGGCATATTGTTGGTAGCACAAGAGCAGCAGGAAGTGCATAGTGTAGAAGCGATGCAGCAGTGCTGGATGACAGGAGAGGAGCACAAGCATCCACAGATCTGCAGCTGAACAGGAGGCCCCCGGGGTCAGTGTTCGCTCCCCACTCGATGTGACCGGGATTGTCCAGTATTTTACATTCATGGCCTGTCCTCAGGTGCAGCTGATCCGGGGGGGACTCCGGCTTCACAAAGACCGCATTCAGCAGCTGAAACATTGCAAAAGCCTCCACTTTCCTCACATCATGCGGAGGCCTGCCTCTCCTATCTATTATATATATATATTTCTAGCACTGCTTGTATATGACTTTACAGGAATGTTTCACCCCTTTAGCCTGTTTTGGGCCTTACTGACCAAGTGTTTCTTCCTTTTCTTATCCTCGCCTTCCAGGAGCTATAACTCTTTGATCTTTCTGTCTATGTAGCTGTACGAGGGCTTGTTTTATTTGTGTGATAAGTTGTGGTTTTTGATGGTGCCGTTTTGGGGTAACATATCACTTACCGATTAACTTCTATTAACTCTTTCTGGGCGGGAGATGGGAAAAGGTGGGATTTCACATTTAGAAATTTTTGCAGCGTTCGTTTTTTCGGCATAAATAACACAACTTTATTCTGAGAGTCAGTACAATTAATGTGATACCAAACCTTTTACTACTTTTGCACTATAAAAAACCTTTTAAAAAAAAAAAAAAAAAAAAAAAAGTTTGCATCACTGCATCCCAAGACTTATAGCTTTTTAAAATTTCTCTTTCTATGAAGCTGTGTGGGACCATTTGTAGTCTTTCATTGGTATCATTTTGGGTTACTTTTAGATTTTTATTTTTTTTTTTTGTCACAAAAAAAGCCAAAAAACAGCAACGCTGACTTAGCCCCATTCAGACGGCCGCATTATTGCGGACCCGCATTGTTGTTCTGCAGCACTCGGAACACACGCCGGGCGGCCCCATTCAAAATGCCTATACTTGTCCGTGCTTCATCGGAGCCCCATAGAGGTGAATGGGGCAGCAACTATTCCGCAATATTGAGGAATAGATACAGCCCCGTTCTCCTTGTCGTGTGAATGGGGCCTAAGTGATCAGTGTGTAAGTCCCGGAATACCCCTTTAAGACGTACGGCCGTCTTTACCACACTGGTGGTAGGCTCCATGCAGATGGACACAGCCTCAGATTAGCCATCATTGCGGCCACATTTGCATTCTTTACTGAAAACCGGGATCCAGCCCTGCCGTGTGGCCCAGCAGATATGTGTGCCTGTAATCTATGGAGATAGGGCCCGGAGCTTGTAAGGTCGGACCTCGGAGTGTTTCTTCTAGATAAGAACTTCTTGCTGATGGGTTAAAGGGCCATAAATACATCCGCTGTCATGTTTGTTGGCTGCAAGATCCGCAGAATAGGCTAGACCAGCGGCATTTAGGATTTTTATTTCATTTTTCTAGTAGATGCAGCAAACCGAATGCAACGTACAGATGATACCCGCATAAACGGCTTTTGAATAGACTTGTGCACAGCAATCTGTCGATCTATAGCTGGGATGTCTAACCTGCGGCTCTCCAGATGTTGCAAAACTACAACTCCCAGCATGCCCTGATAGCTGTAGGCTGTCCAGTTTGGAGCAGCTGGAGGGCTGGTCTATGGCTTTATGAACTAGCAGCAGCGCTTACAGGTTTCCACATAGGTCATCGCAGTGGTCACCGGGTCTAATAGGTCATGATTTCCTGTTCTTTACAGGTAATTAGAGATGAGCGAACGTGCTCGTAACGAGCACTGTACCGCTCGGCTCCCCTGCACTCGCATGGGCGCAGGCAGCTGCTTCTGTCCTCCTCACCCGACGGAAGCGGCTGCCTGCGCCCATGCGAGCGCAGGGGAGCCAAGCGGTACAGTGCTCGTTACGAGCAGGTTCGCTCATCTCTACAGGTAATGTTTCTGTAGCAGTGATCATTATCACCACAGGCAGCGGTACAATGACAAGTAACACCTCTGTATAGATAACACGGGATCCACCATTCACAATAGGTGATGTCACAACTTATCAGCTCCCTCCTGACTTCAGTTGCAAGTGGAATTGGGGGAAAAAACCACAGCTCCTTCACTGTTTTACAGCTTTTGTTCCCACTACGCTCCATTTGCGGCAAAACTGACCTGTGCCCTTCATTCTCTGGATCAGTACGATTACAACAATGCCGCATATGTATAGGTTTTTTTTAGGGCTCATTCAGACGGCCATATGATGTCCACAAAAATACGGATTTATTTTTTTTTTTTTTTTTGCGGACAGTTCAACATGTCCACAAAAAAATGGGTAGCATTCCGTTTTTTTGCGGACCCGTAGACTTCAATGGGGCTATGACAAGTATAGGACATGTTTCTTTTGTTTTGCAGAGCCATGGAATGGAAAAAGGGCCCATAGAAGTGAATGGGTCAGTTAGGGCTGGGCGATTAATCCAATTAATAAGATTAATTCGCCAATTGAAAGCCTCACGATTTTATTTTTTAGGAAAATCGTGAACTCTATTTTCCTAAAATGGCGCCCGCCAGATAAAATAAAAAAAATCCCTCACCTGTCCTGCGCCGCGGCTCCACTCCGGTGTCCGGCGCTCCTCTTCTTCTCCGGGGCCGCGCTGCACGCAGTCAGGTGACAGTGCAGCGCCGGGAGAAGAAGACTGAGGAGCGCCGGACCTGGAGCGGAGCCGCGGGCTAATCTGAGGTCTCAAGGGGGCACTAATGTGGACTGATCTGAGGTCTGATGGGGGCTAGGGTTGGGCGGTTTACCGGTTCCCACGATATACCGCGGTATTAAGAAACAGCGATATGGCGATATCACGCTTTTTTAAATACCACGGTATTTCAGTGATGTCATAGGGGAAGCGCGCGCACTGACTGACTGCTTCTAATACAGCAGTATGCTGTGCACTTACATGGACTCCGTGCCAGGAGGCTGCACCGCCGCTATATCCGGCCCTTCACTTCTTTCCCCAGAAACCATACAACAGCAGGGGGCGGGCCAGAGCGGCAGCAATCAGAAAGAGGTCGGGAGGAGCGATTGCAACTGCACAGAAGTGCAGGTGAGGCTGAGGCAGGGGCTGCTGGGAGTGAAATGTGGACCAGAAGGGGGACGGAGTCTGGGAGCAGACAGTATTTAGACCATGTAGGCTGTGCCCTACTCAATCTGTATACACTGACCCTGCAATCTGTATACACAGCGTCCCCCAGTGCCATCAGCCCCTCCATGCCATGTCCCCCAGTGCCATCAGCCCCTCCATGCCATGTCCCCCAGTGCCATCAGCCCCTCCATGCCATGTCCCCCAGTGCCATCAGCCCCTCCCCCTGCCTTGGTGCCGACTAGAGACCACGTATCGGTGCGTGATAGGCTTCACATCACTCACGCTCTGTGGTCACATGATCAAAACGAATCCTTGATGCAGGAAAACTGCATTGAGGATTTTTTTGCGTCGATTACATCGAGTAATCGTTGCAGCCCTACACTGGTTGTACCCCATATACCTGTATATACTGACCAAGCACTCGGTATACACAGTGCTGTACATATAACTGAATCCACAGAACCTTTTACCCCATATACACTGCTGTACCCCCTATATACCTGTATATACTAACCAAGCACCCTGTATACACAGTACTGTAGATGCTGGTGAGTGAAAGCCCTGTTCACTGCTCACTCCCTGGCCCGGGCCTCATTACATGGTGTGGACCACAAGGAGGCATTACTATAATGTATGGGGGCAACACAGAGACATTCTACTTTACAAGCCCCATACAGTATCATGTCTCCATGTAGCCTTTATAGGACAGCAATACTGGGCTGCCCGAGGACCAGACAGGACAGTGGAAGTGGATGGAGACTGTCACCAAATTTCCAGCATGTTTTGAATGTTTTTCCTTCTAAATTGGGCATTTATCGCGATAAATTTCTTAATATCGTTATCGTGGGAATATTTTTGATATCGCCCAACCCTAAGTTGGGGGCACAGTGGGCTGATCTAAGTTCTGATGGGGGGCTGATGGGGGCACACTGGGCTGATGGGGGCACACTGGGCTGATCTGAGGGCTGATGGGGGCACAGTAGGCTTTTTTTATTTTTTTTTATATTTTTAATAACATAAGAAAATCGAGATTTAAATCGTGAATTGTCCAAAATTTAAAAAAAAAATCGAGATTGTTTTTTTGGCCATATCGCCCAGCTCTAGGGTCAGTATGTAATAAGCAAAAAAACGGATCCACATTTTTGTGGACAACATACTGCCGTCTGAATGAGTCCTTAATGTCTAAATAGTGTAAAAAAAAAAATTGAAACTTTGATCATTCTCACTTGATCACATCTAAAGGCTTTAATTACCACAATCGGCATTATTGCCGGTTGCGCTAATTAGCCATGGGTCTCTGCTGTTTGAAACGGTGAAGACTCGCCGGCCGTGACGCCCACTGCACAGGCAAGCGGGCGCTATGTTTGCTCATTGCTCCAGCGTCGTACATGTATGGCGCTGGTAGTGAAGGGATTAATGACTTAGGCTCCATTCACACATCCGCAGAATGTGCCCGCATCCGTTCCGCAAAATTGCGGAACGGGTGCGGACCCATTCATTTTCAATGGGGCCGCAAAAGATGCGGACGGCACACAGTGTGCCGTCCGCATCCGCACTTCGGGTCCGCGGCCCCGCAAAAATATAGAACATGTCCTATTCTTGTCCGGAGCCACGGACAAGAAAAGGCATCTCTATAATAGAGCCGGCCATGCGCGGTCCGCAAATGCGGAACCCACATGGCCGGTGTCCGTGTTTTGCGGATCCGCAATTTGCGGACCGCAAAACACACACGGACGTGTGAATGTACCCTTATCCTGAAGATTTGCTAAAAGTATAGAACCATCCCTTTTAAAGAATGACTTCTGAGCTGCTCCGCTTACTCCATACCTCTGAGTATCCTGAGGCTGCCGTCTTCTATCACATTCCTTGGGGACGGTGCCGGATCTCAGAGTATTACATAGGTCCTGTGATGTCCCTCACATGGAGATGTGGCCTGTGATGTGGCTTGTTTAATACGGCTATAGCACAGGGATCAGCAAACTACCACTCTCAGCATGTACATTTGGCTTTTCTGGTAACTCCCATAGGACGTGCTAGGAGTTGTAGATTCACAGCGGCTGGAGGTTCCCTGCTATAGTAGGTCTGAAGAGAGCATGCTTTCCCATAGTATTAGTAGATAGATGGATCTGACTACACACAGTCTATTTTGTTGTCTGTTACCATGGAGACAGTCTTACCCCTGTTTTTTTTCAGTGGCCCGTCTCTGCTTTTCAAGCACGTGGAGTGCGGATTCTCCTATCTCCGCTTACTGCTTGCTTTCAGTGAATGTGAGTAATGTTATACAGGGTGCGGGGTTTGAGGTAGAGCGGGCATGGAGAAGTCATGGCGGTCATGTCTTATGATGTCGTGTGTGGGTAGGTGCTGGGGTGCAGACACAGGGAGTAGAGGTAAAGCAGCCCCACAGTGATTGCCCGCAGCAGGTTACATTGTGCAGGGCTCATTCAGACATTACACAGTCTGGGACATGTATTTTTACATTGCAGACAACCATGTAATATAGGGAGGGTCTGCCGAGCGGCTGAAGCCGGCTCTATTGTTTCCTATGGTGATTATTCTACTATACTGAGTAACATCCACTGGTTTTCCACACGTCGTCCCAGCTTGTCTTCCTAGGTTCTGATTTGGTGCAGCGCTTTACTGTAAAGGCCATCGTGTCATTTGGTGATTAGACTGGAGTCACTTTACACGGCTTGTAGGATGTATGGTTAGGCGGGAGTCAGATGTGAGTCATTGATCAGACGTTACATTCTGCGTGACCTTAATAGAGACTTAATCCGTCCAATCCCCTGGATGACCCGGCCCCGCTGCCGCTCTGCCATCGTCTCCATCTATTAGTATCATTTCTCTGCCACTAGAACGGTCGTTGACGCTTTCCGGTGCAGAGCGCGCGCCTCTTATGGACTGATTAGCGTCTAAGGCAATCAACCATTTTCACGTATTTTGCAAGGATGTAATAACGGTTCAGAGCATCTTTTCATCTGTTATTCTCTTAGTCTACTTTGTCAATACGTGACTACCTCTTGAAGCTCATCAAGAGAATGCCAAGAGTGTGCAAAGCAGCAATCAAAGCAAAAGGTGGCTACTTTGAAGAACCTAGAATACAAGACATATTTTCAGTTGTTTCACACTTTTTTGTTAAGTATATAATTCCACATGTGTTAATTCATAGTTTTGATGCATTCAGTGTGAATCTACAATTTTCATAGTCATGAAAATACAGAAAACTCTTTGAATGAGAAGGTGTGTCCAAACGTTTGGTCTGTACTGTATGCTGATCTCAATATAATGGCTACTAATTGTATTTTCACCATAATGTAGCCCAACTAATTGTTTCTCTTTTCATGAAGTTATTGTGTCCAGTAGTCTGGATACAATCATGTTTGTTTATGTATCAACCTCTTAGATAGAGATGCCCTCTGATTAGTAGTCTCCCATCTTATGGAAACAGTCTGTAACTATGTTTGCAACCCGATGTCTACAGCCGTTAGTGGGTTCCTCCTAATACGCATGCGCTGTATTCAGCACTCCTCAGCTTCGCCGCCCTACAAGTGTAGCTGACGTCAGGCGGATGGGCGGAGATGATTGACACACCCCTGCCGCTATTGTGAGCTGGGACCACATCTGCTGAGCCTGGGTCATTTGATCCCCGCGTTTGAGCGGCCGGTTACGGCCACCATAGCGCCAGATTGCTGCCACGCTAGCATGCCACTATGTGTCTCTAATACTTACCTGCTTCCTATAAGACCTGTTCCTGATGAAGTGAGGCTCTATTGCTGCACAAAAACACGTCGAACGGGATAATTCTGAGAGAGGGTAGCTTTGTGTTAGTTATCCCCTATCCTATGGATATTTATTTAAGTTATTTGGTATTTGAGGTGTTTGGTTAAAAGGGGTTGTCCGTTAAAAGTTTTTATATAAGTGGCAGGATGGGTTCAAAATAAAAACTAGTGACCTTGGCCATCACCTACTGCTACATTCCAATGCATGCCAGGTACACCTGGGATTGGACACCTCTGGGAACACTGATTGGCTGAGCAGGCATGATCTGTCATTTCCTGTGTGCAAGCAGGGATCAGGAAGTGGAGACTAGTCAGCATTGGCATGGCAGTGGGAGGGGGATATTGGTGCTATAAGTAATGCTGCCTTTTTTTGAACCTATTCTGCATCTGCACCTTATATATAAAATGTTATCCCACTGGACCACCTCTTTAAAAACTTTGAGAAAACAAAAATTGACTTGAAGTCAGAATAAACGTTTAACAACATGCCAACAAAGGAAGTCATTCACTGATAGCATTAGGGTGCCTTCACACGCGGCAGATTTTGTGGCAGAAAATTCCCACAACTGAAAATCTGTTCCAAATCAATGCGCTTGCCACCTCAACTGGAACTGATTTTCAGTCGCTGAATTTTCTGCTACAAAATGTGTGGCGTGTGAAGGCACCTTTAGGCTCATTCCGTGTGCTGTCTCACCCCAAGCTCACATTATCACAATTAAAATATAAGCATCATTCTGTCCTGATTAAATCAGTGAATTTTAAGAAAAACTGCACCGTGTACGGATGGGAAAATGCTTTTGTGACTGTCTAGATGAATAGACTATTGCCTGCAGTTATGTACGGTATGAGTCATTAATTGCCCAGAGCTGTTACAATAAAAGAAAGCTTTTAGCAGTGGATTTTTCAGAAAACATTTGTATGAATTTCCTTTCCTTAGCACAAGCAGATGTAGACCTTAATTGGTTGGAAATGGGAAGCCCAGCACCCTATTAATAACAGTGCATTCATTATATAATTGAAGTGTGTTTATATGTATTCTTGCATTTCAATGGTTTGTGTTGTCTACTTTTGGAAAACACGCTTGTTGGACACATTTCCATTTTTATAGACAGTAAAACACATGTCACATCACACCCAAATATTGATATTGTGAATCATTGTAAGGGAAAGCACAATGAACATTTGGGCTACTGATGGAGCTGGCAATGAAACGTAATACTATTAGCAGCAAATAATCGCCACGTTTACAAAAGCATTTCCTATTCACTTCTCTTTATATTCACGTCTGGCTAACTATTCCTATTGTTCTTGTCAGCAGCTCAGAATTACTGCCTAATAGCAAAGGCACCAGTGTTAAAAAGACTGGAGAAATGTGTACAAATGATTATAAACCTTGCTCAAGTGGGGAAGAATAACGCATCCCTGAACGTCACTTATATTTGTGCTTTTAGGCTGTATTCTTACTTCATGTTTAAATGTCCAGCATTTAACATATATGTTAAAAAAGTGGAAAAAAAAGTGTCTGCATCTGTAGTTCTGTTCCGCGACTCCACAAGAAAGATATCCTGCATATCCTAGTCTTGTCCGCAATCATGAACAAGAATAGTCTTTTCTATCATAGTGCCGACCATGTGCGGTCCGCAAAATGCAGAATGCACACGGCCGTATCCGTGTTTTGCAGTTCTGCAATTTGCTGACCACAAACACTACAGCTATCTGAATGATCCCTTAAATAGATAATGCTTTTTTTTTTTTTTTTACAATGGAGCCATATGGTGACGGATGCTGCTTTATCCCATCAATCTGAAACATCCATTTTACATAAACATTGAAGAGGACAGAATGCTCACACAAGCGCCGTGACCCCTTCAAACAGCTGATCAGTGGGGGTGCCTGGGGTCGGACCCCAACCAATCTGATATTGATGGCCTATCCTGAGAATAGGTCATCAATAGCATTATACCAGACAGGTTTAGTATGGCCAAACTGTATGATATATAGTAATACATATAATAGTATGTGTACATAAGTAGTATATGCTGTGATTAGGTGATGTGCTTACATTTACAATATAATGATGGAATAGAGGCGTTTTCTAAGACTTTTATACTGATGACCTATCCTTTGAATACTGTAGGTCATCAGTATCTGATCAGTGGGGGTCTGACTCCCGGGACTCCCACCAATCAGACACCGGTGCTCGCAGTAGAGCCGCATTCTTCTCTCTGCTCACCAAGCACAGTGCCATGCATTGTATAACGGCTGTGCTTGGCATCATAGCTCAGCTCCATTCACTTCAATGGGGCTGAGATGTGCCTAGGCCACGTGATGTCACATGGTCTAAGCTAAGCTGTGAGAAGGTCATAGCACTACTGTGAATGCTGGTGTCTTCTCAAACAGATGATCAGCAGGGGTCCCGGGTGTTGGACCCCCACTGATTAAATACTGAGGACCTATACAGAGAAGGTCATCAGTATAAAAGTCTCGTGAAACTCTTTTAAAGTGGAATAAATTCACACTTGAATAATTAAACAACATAACTCGTCAGTCACTCTGGTCTGCAAAGAGATTATTTGTAGGTTGTTCTGATTTCTCTTATTTATCTTTATTTCCTGTTGATTATGCAGGGACAGCACATTCGGCAGTGCAGCACTGATATAGTCCTGCTTTATTTAGGCTTTGGGCTTTATTTTGCCGTGTTATCTGGAAAGACGAATCATATAGATACCATGGTTTTATGTTTATTCCTTCTGGTTTATTCCTTAATACTGTGCTTCAATGTGTTAAAGTTCTGGGTTCAGAAATTGTAAACTGTTATTTGCTTTACAAGGTCAGTTTTCTGCTACCAATCACATGAATAATTTATTTACCAAAAAAGCAAGCTATTTGCTTCACAGAGCAGATAGTCAACAAATTCAATGTCTTTGAGATTTATAGATTATGAGCTTTTAAAGAGCCACTGTCCCTGAAATACAAATGACCTTACATTAAAGGGGTTGTCCTGCCATATATATTGATGACCTATTGTCAGTTGCTGTCTTATCACGGCTCTATTTTACTGTGTTCACATCATCATGTGAGTACACTACAGTAGCCCTGTGAGCAGATAGGAACTGACTGTATTATAAATCATAACTCACAGAGACAAAAGGATAAAAAACATCCTGCATGATGTGATAATGACTGTGGATGTCAGTGGCTATACATATCAAAGTAAATCACAGCATTGCATGTATTATAAATCATTATGATACAGTCAGTTCAGGTCAGGGATGCGGCAGTCGGCCCCAGAAGATAAGGCCTAAACATGGACTGTGTTTCCCGGGCTGACCATAGTCGTGTGAATCAGTCCTTTTGCTACCTGCACACCAGTGTGGGCTGTCTTGCAGAAATTCTGCACTAATTCCCATGCAGATTTCTGTGCACTTCCACACCAAAATTCACGCCAAAAACTGCATGTGTTGCTTACAGTTTCTGGTGCTGATTTGATACGGTTTTGCTGCAGTTCTCACTCTTCTATTGAAAAGGGTGAAATCCACACCAAACATCAAACTAACAATTAACATTCACTTCAAAATCTGCACAGCGAGTCAATTCCCATGTGGAAAAAAAAACGCAAAGTGTACAGGAGATTAGTCTAATCACAATCACTTTGCTGGTACTGTATTACTCTGCGGTTTTTCCACATGAGAATCTGCTCTGAAAAAACTTGCGTAATCTGTAACGTGTGCAGGTAGCCTAAGAGTGCACTAGTACAGGATGCCATAAACTGGAATGCATATGTATACATATACAGAATGTTCTAACTTGCCATAGAAGTGAATTATAGCACGCTGCAATTTGAAGTGTGGGAGGAAACAAGAGTACCCAGAGGAAACCCATGCAAACACTGGGAGAACATACAAACTCCATGCAGATGTTGGATTCGAACCTAGTAGGACCCCAGCACTGCAAGGCACCAGTGCTAACCACTGAGCTGCCATGGTGCCCATTTAGTACATTTCTAATGGAATATATAATAGTATACAATAGGTAGAATATCATTTTTATAGTAGTCCTTAAGACACATTCAAGATGGTTTTCTATAGACCAGTGGAAATACACTTAAATTTTGGACTGGCTTTGGTTTGAAGAGTCCGCAAACTTCATATCTCAGTTTCCAACCACGGGTTCTCCAGGAATTTTATATTGATGGCCTATCCCTAGGATCAGACTGGCAGGATTATCTTAAGGATAAACAGTAAAGCCAACTGGAAAAACTAGAAGCTGCACTTGATCCAAAAAAGTGGTCTTTATTGAAGTGATGATTAAAGGTCCATGCATAACATGTGTTTTGGGATCCTGCCTTTTCTTTCAGTTACAAAGGACAATCAGTATGGCCCTGAAGTGTCTTTTATGCATGGACTTTTAATCATCACTTCAACAAAGACCGCAGAATGAAAGTTCCAGTGATCTTTTTAGCTGTTTTTATTGTTTATCTGTTTACACGTCAAGAAGCCTGGCTTGCCTCATCCAGTGACATGGACCATGTAGACCCTGCTGCTGACCCTAGTCCTCCATTTGGGAAGTCCTTGAGGTCCTAACTATAAAGGCCCATGCACACGACTGTATGTATTTTGCAGTTGACATGGATGACATCCGTGTGACGTCCGTGTTACATCCATTTTTTAGTTGATCCATTGTAACAATGTCTGTCCTTGTCCGCAAAACGAACAAGAATAAGACATATTCAGACTTTCAGACATTTTTTGTGGCCCCATTGAAATGAATGGTTTCACATACAAATAATAAGTTCATGTGCATGAGCCCTAAGCCTTTACACCATGTGACCACCTTTTTGTGTATTTTTTTTTTACATATTGCTTGTTTTTTACTTATTTTCCATATAACTTATATCCTACAAATAGCCCATCACTATGAAAATCCTGGAGAACCCCTATAAATTCTGAAATCTGTTAACATTGGTAAACAATTATATTTTTTTAGGTATAAAATCCTGAATATTCTGTGAATATTATGGAATGCCAAAAAGACCAACCTTCTTTTGTTGGCGCTAACCTCCTCCATGAGACAAAGAAGTGATCATTGGCTCTCCCATGTTTATGAGACATGAAGCAGGAGGAGAGTACACACTGACAAATTGCACACTCCACTTACCCAGAAAGGCGGTGCTTTGCAGAGGCAGCAATTAAATTAAACAGCCTGAAGTTTAGTAGCTGACATCCAATGTGTCACCGTTCAGAAGGATATCTGAAGGAGTCATAATACTGCAGGCTGCAAACTAAACAATGCTTTTTTTATTCCTACTAGCGGAGCTAAATTACAAACAGCTGGTGTCGCCTTTGAAGATTTCTGCAACGCATTTCTCAGAGGTATTTTGACTGCTTTCAGAAAACACACAAATCTATAAATAGTGAGCTCTAGTCATCCAGACACACTCCATCAAAGAAGACGAGTAAACACAACAACATATTAAAGAAAACTGCCGACATCCAGTGACTGGTGTTAAACTTGCCGCTTTGAAAAGGACACTTTGTAAATTGAAATCAGAATCGCTACTTAAGGACGTGGCTGCTATTTATTGAATCCTTACAGGTGCCTAGAGAACTTCTAAACAATTAGGATACTGTTCTTGTTCCCTAAATCCTTAAAGGGGTATTCCAGAATTGTTATATTAACAGCCTATTGTCAGAATAGGCCACCAATATCTCATAGGCGGGGTCCAACACCTTGCACTCCCGCTGATCAGCTGGTCCTGAATAGCTCTGGCGTCAAAAATACAGAGCTCCATCCATAGTTTAGTGAAGCTCCCATTTACTTCACTACAAAATGGACATAGCTGGATCCCTGTCAACCAGATATTGATGGTCTACCTTGAGGATAGGTCATCAATATTAAAAATTTTGGAATACCTCTTTTAGATTTGGTATAGTCACATCTGAAAGTAAATTATCCTTTTTTAAAGCAATACAGAACAATGGTCATGTATTATTTTTAATTATATAACCAAGGTGTTTCTAGTTTAGGGCCGTATTACACCAACAGATTATCTGACAGATTTTTTGACTAATCATTGGTCAGATGGCTGTTTACACACACAGATCTTTTGATATACACACTAATTATTGGTCTTATTGGACAGCAATTGGTCAGATAATCTGTTGGTGTAATACAGCCCTTAGAGGCCCAGTGTGCATGGATATGGGAAAGAAGGACACTAAACTGCAGTATCATATATAATAGAAAAAGACTGGTAATCAGTAGATTGCTGCTGGTTCAGCTTTTCTAACCCCTGGGATCAGCTGTTTTCATTGGGAGGGAGAATTAATAACATGGGTCCATTAGAACAGGAGGCACTCATTCATAGCATCTCTTTGCTCTGATTCATAGAGGGGATCCCAAGCTAGTGATCCCCATTATGATGTTCAATGGCCTAACACAACATGTGGACATGGTGTCCATTAAAAGGACAACCGCTTGTAGTGCCAATATAAGGTTCTTAAATAGGCACTGGAGTGAAAACCATTGCAGTGCCAGACCCCCGTTTTAATGTAAGCAGTGTCACACAGGGTAATATTACACAGCTCCAGTAGCAATAAAGGTCTCCAACTGCAAGAATGGTGAGTGGGCTGCAGGGTGGTTGACCCATGGGAATGAGCTAAAATGAAGGTCCTATCTGGTTCTGATAAAGATATAGCTAATTCCTCCTCCCCAAAAAATGGTGGAGAGTCAACAGAGGATGAAAATAGCAGTTGGGAGTATATACTGTAGAGGAAAGTTTTTGTCTTGCACGTTTGTGTGCAAGAATCAATAGCTAAAACCAGGACAGCTGTCTACATGTTAAGCTACAGGATAATATTAGGGAGCATATTGCCCGAAAATGTTCATACTGGCGAAAATTATAAAAAAGTACTTTTTTCTGTGTAAAAAAAATAGATCACAAACGGATGCCAAATGTGCATCATTTTTTATACAAGATCCTGTTTTTTTCTGTTCTTCTGACAGATCAAAATAATGATAAATGAAACAGTGATGTGAACTCTCCCTTAGGAGGACATTCACACGACAGTATGTGTTTTGCAGTCTGCAAATTGCGGACCCGCAAAACATAGATATCGGTCGTGTACGTTCCCTATGATCCAGCAATTGCGAACAAGAATAGAACATGCTCTATCTTTTTTCGCAATGCCGCGGTACGCAAGTACGGATGCGGACAGCACGCTGTGTGCTGTCTGCATCTTTTGCGACCCCGTTGAAATTAATGGGTCCGCATCTGTTCCACAAAATTGCAGAATGGATGCAGACCCATAAATACGGTCATGTGAATGGGCCCTAAATCTACTGCCAGCTCTAGAAAGAGCAGTGAAGAAAAATTAATGAGCTGCACTGGTGTGTTATTTGTACTTAGATTTCATAATAGTATATAGCATAGATGCTTCATTTTAGAGCAAATATTATACATAACTGCATCAACCCATAAACATAAAATGATGCACAGTATATCGGCCAATCTAGTTCAATGTTAGAAGTGCTAGGATATAACTTTCCGTGGTTGACAAGTAAAGCAGTCATCTCTGAGACGTCAAACAGCCAACAATTCCCCTTCCTGTCCTATCACTGATGTATTTTGCTCTGAAAACCTCACTGCATACAGCTTAGCTTTTCTGCTCATGAACTTTTAATCTGATAAAACTTGAATTATGACAGTCATGTTGAGTCATTAGTACTCCCTGTTTGCGCTTCTTCATTTATCTGGTTACCATTTATGAGAAATAAGTAATTTCACTTTATGATCTATGAGGTTAAGTTCGTTAACAAAACAACATGTGACTTGTCATAAGTGGCATACCGCCAATAGTGGCAGACCACGCCATCGCTATGGGGCCCGTGAGGTTGGGGGGCCCAGCAGGGCTGAATTGCCCCACCCCCTCACTTTCTAGTGTTACGGCTTACAAGCTGGTTTACACAGCAGCAGACGAAGGAAACATCATCCTATCAGATGTTCCCTGCCCCCCCCCACCCCTGTAGGTCCACTCAACACTGCAGTCCAGGGATAGATCCTGATGTGGGCTAAAGGACCTTCCTGATGTTATCCGCCCATGTTTCCAGTGGGGGAGGAGCCAGAGGAGAAGAGAGCTGTGATGCTGTACAGAGTGGAGCCATGCTGGAGTTTGGTGAGGCCTAGGTGTGTCTGTCTGTCCCTGTGTGTGTCTCTATCCCTGTGTGTGTCCCTGTCCCTGTGTGTCCCTATCCCTGTGTGTGCCTGTCCCTGTGTGTTTGTCCCTGTCCCTTTGTGTGTGTCTGTCCCTGTGTGAGTGTGTCTGTCCCACTGTATGTGTCTGTCCCTGTGTGTGTCACCATCACTATGCCCACAGTGTTCCTATGTCTTGACACAGCTGCATCAGGACGTTCTGTGTGGGGCAAGAAGAAGACTTAAGAGTAGGCTGCTCCACCAGCATGGAGTCCCGTGGGAAAGGCACAGGGAGGCATACTAAGGATGCAGGTAATACTACCACATGATCTACACTAGTGTTATCTGTGGTTTTACATAGTACTGCAGGTAACACTACCACATGCTCTACACTAGTGTTATCTTTGGTTTTACATAGGACTGCAGGTAACACTATTATATATCCCTGTGTGTGTGTGTGTGTGTATATATATATATATAGTTACAATAATTGTACTTTATATTTGGGTCGGGGGCCCAGTTCTGAGATTTGCTAAAGGGCCCCTCGATTTCTATGTACGTCCCTGCTTGTCATGGATACAACATATCAATTAACATGATTGCAATCATTCTCCTGTGCTCTTCTGCTCCAAATGATGTCCTTCTATTTGTGAATGATATGGCATCATTTTTGGCATCTAGTCACTTAAAGGGTTTCTTCAGGAATTAAGAAAATTAAAATACTTAAATATGAATTTATTATCAATATATTCCCTTTCATTAGTTATAACGGATCCTTTTTTGTCTGGGGAGCAATTATTAGGAGAAATAAAATGGCCGCCATCCTATTAGTACACAAAACCTGTCCTAATCACACAGAAGAGCAAGCTACTCCACAACACTGAGCTAAAGAGCATCCTCCTCTCTGCTTTTCAGCGATTATGATCCTGAATACAGCTGATAAGATCTTCAGCTGAATCTCTGTAGGGATGGAGTTCATGAGGAGACATGAAGTACAGAGAGGAGGTGGAGCTAATGAACAGCAGCACTTGTATACAGTCTCCATTACCACAGTCTGTCCTGTCAGTCCTCTCTGTACTTCATGTCTCCTCATGGACTCCATTCCCACAGAGATTCTGCTGAAGATCTTATCAGATGGATTCAGGGTCATAATCCCTGACAAGCAGAGCAGTTCTAAGGATCAGGCAGCTCTTTACCTCAGTGTTGTGAAGTAACTTGTCTTGCTGTGTGATTAGGACAGGTATTGTGTGTACTAACAGGACAGTGAGCATTTTATTTCTCCTAATGATTGCTCCCCAGACAAGACGAGCAATTATAGGTAATGAAAGGTATTTGGGAATATATTTATAATAAAGCAATATTTAAGTATTTTAATTTTCATAATTCCCGGAGAACCCCTTTAAAGTTAGCAGTACACCCCAAACAACTGTCGGCTGATACATTTTTCTCTGTTGAGTGGGAAGTAGTCCTCAGGTATTTACCAACTGCAGTTGTTGGAAGAGAAGAGAGGTCCAATGCGAATGCAGGCAAGCACCACTGAATCCACTTAGGACGCAGATCCAGTTGAAAGCTACAAGACTGTTTTAAGCAGGTGTGGGGAAAACGCAGCGAAGTAAGAATGCTTTAAAAATTGAAATGCTAATTTATATCAGTTAGCAAAATGCAAAGTAAATAAACAAAAGAGAAATCTAAATCAAACCAATATTTGCTTTGAACACCCTTTACCTTAAAAAACAGCAGCACATCTTCCAGGTACACTTGTATAGTTTTTGATGGAGCTTAGCAGGGAGGTTGTTCCAGGCATCTTGGAAAACTAACCACAGATCTTCTGCAGATGTAGACTTGCTCAAATCCTTCTGCCACTTCATGAAATCCCAGATAAACTTGATGATGTTGAGATTGGGGTTTTGTTTGGACCATATCATCACTTCCAGGACTCCTTGTTCTTCTTTACGCTGAAGATAGTTCTTAATAATATTAGTTGTATGTTTGGAGTCATTGTCCTGCTGTAGAATAAATTTAATTTTAAACTATTAACACTTCTATTTTTGAAAGCATTCTTATGTTGCTGATTTTTTTCCCACCCCTACCTAAAACGTGTGGCCTACCAGAGGTGGTTCCTACAATCCATTAATTAACTTTAGGTTGATAGCACACAGCGGATGTCAGGCAGCATGATGATATCACTGCATCCAGCTGCCTGTGTTGAACTATTTATAGCAGTAGGGAAGAAGTGAACCGTTTAGCACTGGGGCAGGGCTAGGTGGGTTTTTTGTTTGTTTTAATTGGTGTAAAGGGGGCACATATTAACTACTGTGAGGGGGCGAAGGGTGACATTTCATTTGTATGGATGAACACTCACAATACTGTTATATGGGTCCACACAGTGTGATATTACTGCTATATGGGGCACACAGTGGGATATTACTGATATATGGGGGCACACAGTAGGATATTACTGATATATGGGGGCACACAGTGGGATATTACTGATATATGGGGGCACACAGTGGGATATTACTGATATATGGGGGCACACAGGAGAAATTACTGTTATATGAGGGCATATGGGAGGATGCTACTGGGCCACATAGAGAGACGTTGTGGTTATATGGGGCACACAGGGGAACATTTCCATTGTAACGGAGCACAACAGGTGATATTACTGTTGTATGAGGCACAAATGGGAACATTACTATTGTATGGGGCACAAACAGGGATATAATAACTGAGAGTCCTGGAAAAGCAAGGAGACAAAGATGTGTTTGCGTTGTACTCTGTAGATACAAGTTGTGGCTGAGATTGTAAGGAGGCTGTCATAAAAGTCAATGCTCGACTTTTTAAACAGGTCCTTGTGTTCATCCTGGCAATGCTACTGGGTTTCTCAGAGTGGAGGTGGGGAGGGGGGTAGGTCCATCATTTGTCCTGGGGCCCAGAGGATTCTAGTTATACCCCTGGTAGCCCTACTTTCGGTCAGGACTGGTACCAGGGAAAAGACCAGTTCTGTCTGCCATGCTTAAGGGAAGTGTTCATGTCAGCTGTGGAAATAGTGAACATGTATGGCACGATTACCAGGGACAATACACTGGGCAGTACTAAAACAAAAAAAGGACACTGTACTACCAATCGGGGGTTCAGCGCATGAATTAGAGCCCTAAAGGGAGTGTTGCTGCATGCTGTATTATGTAATGACATAACAAAAATGTGCATAAATCTAGCGTTTTTTAAGACTGTAAAGAGGTGTTTTTCCGAATGAATTAGGCTTAAAGAGGTTGTACAGAATTGGAAAAAGATATTTGAGTTCAGCCAGAAACAGTACAACACCTTATTCACAGGTTGTGTTTGGTATTGATGTTTAGCCCCATTTACTTCAATGAAGCTGAGCTGCAATACCAGACAGAACCCATGTACTGGCATGGTGCTATTTCTAGAAAAAAGCAGCCAAGTATGTCTAATCTTGTGCAATTGTTTTAAGTCTAATATTATAACATGGAGGGTTTTTAACATCTTACAAAAATCTTGTTGAGTCAAAGAAGTACTGCATAGAAATAAAGAAGCTGTTGACAGCTGTTTTAATCATTGCTCAGTGTAAATTGATGAGCCATTCATAAATTAATTACACAAATAATTAGATGCAAGTTAATAAGCTATCTGACCTCATATTGAGAACCGCAGGATTTGAGTTATTGAGTTAACATAGAGCAATAATTCCCCACATGATATCAATTATCCTCCCTTAAGAGATGGGCTGGCTGTCTGTGCTGCCACAGTTTCTCCCTGTGTATTCGCAGTTAACCTTTTGTGTCACTGAAGCACATTAACCTATTAATTGGCTGCACATCCACTGCTCTGTCACAGCCCACCTAAAAGTTTATCAGTTCGTTATTTCTTCACGTTCACAGTAGTATAAATAGCACAAGCCATGGCCATCACAAGAAAAACCCTGGGGTCCTAGGTTCAAGGACTTGAAAAAAGACATCAGTCCATCAAGTTCAACCAAGGGATAGGAGGGGACGTGAATCCCAGAAGGAAGTGAGACTCAGATTTCTACACATTTTCAGAAGCATTAATGTCATTTACTTTCAAGAATTCATCTAAGCTCTTTTTAAAACCGTCCACTGTTCCTGCTGTGACCATGTCCTGAGGAAGTCTATTCCGCAGATTCACAGTAAAGATGTTTTGATGCTTCTGGAGACTGAACTTTTTCTTCTCCAGTCGGAGGCAGTGCCCCCCTTGTCTTTTGAGGGCATTTTACATGGAACAGCTTTTCAACTTATTTTTTGTATGGCCCATTTATATATTTGTATAGGTTAATGATGTCCCCACTTAGACGTCTCTTCACAAGACTAAATAATTTCAATTCTTTTAATCTTTCTTCATAACTAAGACCCTCCATGCCTCTTATCTGTTTAGTCGCTCCCCTCTGTACTTTTTACAGCTGCAGTGTGTCCTTTTTATGGACTGGTTCCCAGAACTGAACTGCATATTCCAGATGAGGCCACACCAACGCTTTGTAAAGTGGTAATATTACATCCCTGCCCTGTGAGTCCATGCCTTGTTTAATGCATAACAATATCCTGGTGGCCTTAGAAGCAGCTGATTGACATTGTATGCTGTTATTTAATCTATGATCTACAAGAACACCCAAATCCTTCTCTATAAGTGACTCCCCCAGTGTTACCTCCCCTAGGACATATGAAGCACAGAGATTATTACTATCAAGATGCATAACTTTACATTTAGCCACATTGAACCTCATTTGCCAGGTTGATGCCCAATCAGAGTGTTCAAGTCAGCTTGTAGTTTATTTACATCTTCCATAGACTGTACAGTACTACATAGTTTGGTGTCATCTGTAAAAATAGAAATGATGCTATTAATCCTGTCCTCGATATCATTAATAAAAAATTTAAATAATAGAGGACCCAGCACTGAACCTTGGGGTACACCACTTATAACCCAGGACCATTCTGAATAGGAATCATTGACTTCAACTCTCTGGTCCTTCAGCCAGTTTTCAGTCCAATTACAAACTATACTTTCCAAGCCTATAGACCTTACTTTACCTATTAAATGTCTATGAGGGACAGTATCAAAAGCATCCACATCCGCCCCTCTGTCCAGGCTACTACTCACCTCCTCATAAAAGCAAATCAAGTCAGTCTGACAACTTCTGTCCTTGGTAAACCCTTGTTGGTTAGCACTTATAATATTATTTACAGGCCACATACTCCTGTATATGGTCCCTTAAGAGTCCTTCAAACATTTTCCCCACACCAATCTCTGTATGGAGTTTCTATATTCTCCCCGTATTTGCTTGGGTTTCCTCCCACACTGAATCTATCACTCACAAGTATAGCTATTACTTTTGAATCTATAAATGGTGTCACTAGGTTGATACCATTACAGAATATGTTCACATAATAGAAAAAAAGGCTAATCTTTACTTACTGCTGTTTAAACATCTGAAAGTACCTACTGAGTATATTAAAACATATATGTATACATTAAAGCATATGAACATAACTAGTGATGGTAATAACCAGCAATTCTGTCTGAACAACTACAGCAGTGCAGATACTTCTGAAATTATATGCGGACAAGCAGCTATAAAGCCTGAAAATGAACTCCCTGGAATATACAGGGAATATACAGGGAAAAAACACTGGAATATCCTGGCATGTCAACTACACCACATGCTGACTGTATTCAGACTATCTTTCATGTTACCAAAAAGTTGACTACCAGGGATCAAATACTGACTTTACTGCTGAACTATCAAAACGACTACCCTATGCTGAAAAACTAACATATCATAGATCACAATTAAAAGTAGCACTCCCACAAAAATGTTTATTATCTCACCTGTAGAAAGGTACATGATGTAGACTGTAATGAAGGTAATCTTCTTACTAGCGACTGTATTTGTGAGTTATAACCTCCTTTCTAATACTCAGCTATGTCATGTTACCAGCACTCTGCCTCTCCAACCAAACTGAACACAGGACAGGGAGTGTGTTTTTTCTCTATTCATTCATATGAGACTGACAGTGAGGCTCCAATTGGAATACATAGAGAAACTATCTTCCTGTCCACACATAAGATGCTATGTTATTTGGAAAGTCAGAGTGTTAGTCAAAATGACACAGCTGAGGATCAGAAGGGAGGTTATAACTCACAAATACAGTCAATGGTAACCACTGACCAAACACTGACTGTGTGAATAAAGCCTAAATCTGGCCATGCATATGAGATATCTCGCCTGATCCCCCACACACACATGCACACTTGGCTCAACTGAGCGTTTAAGCTTTGCGAATGGGGAAGTAAGCCACTGCCAGACACCTCTGGCAGCAGCTTATCTCCTAGAGATCAAAGGGATTGTGTCCTAAGTAAGTCCTAAGGGGCCCTTTTAAGGTGTCTGCCACTTACAATATGGCTCTAATACCTCTCGCAAGGCAGTTTAACTACACCTAATAGCTGCAGTCATGCAAATGCAATCAACATCTTACCTCCGTGACTGAAACACAAGTCACCAGTATTAATGCAAGACAATTATCGTAGCTATTATAATGTAGAAAGCCAGTCGAATGACTACTTCAAGAAAAATACACGTCCAATGGTACTAATATACCATAATCTGGATGAATGAGAACCTTTGCAGCCATCTTTTTGCAGCACACAGTAGCACGGCAGATAAATGTGGGCCATTGTGCAGGTTCAGCCAACCATCTAATGTGTATAGTGGTCTCTCCACTCTACGCCAACAGCTGGTTTGGGGAAGATAAGGATTGGGTATGTTGGGTTCAACTGTTCAACCCTTTTGGTGGTGGGGAGATAAGACAGACGAGCCTGGCAGTGCAGCTTTCTCCCTTCTCCCCAGACACTATATGTGCATGCTCAGGCTTGCATGCATATATATGGGAGAAACACTTGTTCAGCTCAAAGCTCTCTCATGTGTAGGGTCAGCTTTACGTACTGGATCAACCACTTTCAGTCCTGAATTTGAATTTTTTTAAAATAAATTGCATTTGCCAATTTCGAAAAAAAAACAACACCTTGTAAACAGGTGAACCTTTCGCCCTACTGGATAATATTGACATATAATGTGTGCTGCATATAGAGTAAGACAACAGAAGGTTGCAATCAAGATATTATTTCCATTGACAGATGTATGTATATCTTATTGTGGCTCTAAAAGATACAACAGGATGATTATTTTTATGAATAATTTTATTTTGTTTTTTATTGTTTACATTTTTATTGTCTATGTAGCACCATCACCTTGTGTCTGTACAACGTCATGCACAAACTGAAGCAAAATAATATAAACAGCAAATACAAGTAAAAAAGTTTCAAAACATAATAGTAACAAGATACAGTAGGACGGTCTCAATGTATCACATTATAAATTAAGAAATACTGGTGATTCAAATTAAACAGAATTTTTTTAAAAAATACACAAAATTCCTGGAATTCATAGTGGAAAAAGTGAATTTATATGTTTTATAGAGCTGTCAATAAATGTATGAACAAATTAATCATTTAAATGTGTATAGTTTGTAATGTGCAGTGGGTTAAAGGAGTTTTCTTAGTAGGATATGTCTTCAGTTCCTGATCAGTTAGGGTCTGACTACCAGACAAAATCTCAGACTAAAGGAGCTGCAGTACTAGTTAAAGGGGTTTTCTAGAAGTTCAATATTGAGGGCCTATCCTGAGGATACATCACCATTAATATCAGATCAGGGAAGTCCGACTCCCGCTCTTCCTGTCAGACCCCCCACCAATCAAATATTGATTACCTATCCAAATGATAAGTCACCAATATTGAACTCACGAAGAACCCGTTTAAACACTGTAGCTTCTTCACACAGACCATAGACAGCAGCGTACAGAAAGAGAGAAGAGAGATGGCATGTGTACTCTGCGTGCACCGTCTCCTCATTCAGCTGATCGGCGGGTGTCAGACTCTCGCCGATCTGATATTGATGATCTATCCTGAGGATAGGTCATCAATATTAAAAGCCTGGACAACCCCTTTAAGCTTTTCTCACTTTAGTTATTTTCCTTCAGGATTCAGTTGCTTTTTGATAGTCAGAATAGCAGAGAATAATGCAGTATTGTAACCAGTAGATAAAATGATACCTGGCAGAAACCTGACCCATTTAAAATCAATGGAGGTAAAGATGGATTTGTTATGCCTTATTCACAGGTTCTAGTCTGTGATCAGTGATGCCTTTGTGAAGATGTCCATTAAAGATCCATGTGTGGTCCGTGTGTCATCCGTGTTTCACTGTGCAGCTGAAAAATAATTTTCAAAGCTTCTCTTCCTAATGATCCATGAAACACGGATGGCATCCATGGTTTTCATGGACCCACAGACTTTAATGGCCATGATGGATCCATGAGCACGAACAAAATAGTTACTAGAGCCTACTTCCGTGCTAAAAACATGGACCGTTTAAAAAAAAAATGTACGAATACACACATTAAAATGAATGGGTACACCGTGATGTCCATGGAGAACACGTACAGCACATGTATGTGAAACACTGAAGTGTGAATGAGGCTTAACACTGATTACAATTGAGAATGAAGAATCAAAAAGGATCTGCTCTGTATCCTGTGATTACTTACATTTGTGTATTGCTTCACTTATTATGACATAGATATTCTTAGTTTTAATCCATGAACAGACAGACACAGTAAACAGTGCAACATATCACTGCAGGATTAGAAAATAACACATACAGCAACACATAGAATGGGCCTCATTGTGTGAGTGATGGCTTGTGGATGGGAGGTAAAGAGCAGACATACTCAGCACACTGGATTCATTATAGAGAATGACATCATAGTAGCACAGACTCCCTCTGAAAACAAGGCTGTAAATCACTCTGCTAACATCATAAAATCATCCCTGCTGTACAGTAGTAGCCAGCCTGTGCTGCCCAGGCCAAGAATGATTTGTCGGAGTGAAATAAGCTTCAAAGAGTTGGCGAGAAACTGCAGGATATCTGACATTAAACAGATAAGGCAGCAGGTGTAGGAGTACAGAAGACCAACTGCACTGGTGAGCATTTTACTCCATACACTGGCACCTGACCAGAGTTGAAATGACCACTGAAGGTCCTAGAGGACATACACATAGTTACTAGATCCATAGTATTTTTAATAATTTTATTAAAAGAAAAAAGAGAAAAGTGACTTATGTACATACATATATCATTGATTATTGTCCATTTATAGCAAAGAATATTCACTACATAAAATATTATTTTACATTGCAGCCTTACAGATCCTAGTCAAAAATTACTTTATTTTGTCTGATTCAATGTAGGGACCAAGGCTTTAGTTAAAGGAAATCTGTCACTTGTTTTGAGTGAATAAAACTAAAAGTACTGTTGCGTGCATTAAAGTACCTTGTATCCAGGTGTGGTCTTCTTTCTTTTGTCTGTCTTCTCATTTTCTTTTAATTAGCGTTTTTGTAATATGCAAGTGAGCTCTGAAGGAGCCCAGAGGGGCGTTACAATAGATGAACTGAGCCCAGTAACGCCCCCCTCTTGAGCCCAGCCCGCCTTCTAATTCAAATTGAACACTCCTCTTTAGGGCTGGAGTAACGCCCATATATAAATAATTCGTCACCTCCCCCCTCCTCCTCGGCACGGCAGCGTTGGAAACTTCAGCTTCAGCTGCCGGCTGCACGCCAATGAAATCTCGCGCAGGCGCAGTACCCGCCGCTGCCTCTGCACTTAGTTCAGCACCACATAGCAGCAGCTAGCAGCGATTACCAGCTGCCCTCACCTGGAACAAGATCGCGCAGGCAGCGGCCGGTACTGCGCCTGCGCGAGATTTCATCGGCGCGCGGCTGGCAGCTGAAGCTGAAGTTTCCAACGCTGCCGTGCCGAGGAGGAGGGGGGAGGTGGCGAATTATTCAAATATGGGCGTTACTCCAGCCCTAAAGAGGAGTGTTCAATTTGAATTAGAAGGCGGGCTGGGCTCAAGAGGGGGGCGTTACTGGGCTCAGTTCATCTATTGTAACGCCCCTCTGGGCTCCTTCAGAGCTCATTTGCATATCACAAAAACGCTAATTAAAAGAAAATGAGAAGACAGACAAAAGAAAGAAGACCACACCTGGATACAAGGTACTTTAATGCACGCAACAGTACTTTTAGTTTTATTCACTCAAAACAAGTGACAGATTTCCTTTAAGGTTTTAGAATTTACAAATCTACATTAAGTAATGATATTATTTAGTTATTTTACTCACTTATATTGTGCTGACATATTCACATTGCATTACAGATGTTATCATTGCTTGCTGTCCCCAATGGGGCTCACAATCTCACACAAGTTCCCTCTCATTATGTCTTTGGAGTGTGGGAGGAAACCAGAATACCCAGAGGAAACCACGCAAACACGGGGAGAACATACAAACTCCATGCAGATGTTGTCCTTGGTCAGATTTGAAACTAGCACCCTAGTGCTGCAAGACGTTGGGTGATGTAAACCACATTGCAAAGGGTTCTTATTGGGTTTTAATATCACAATAATGGTATTTGTTCTAATCCAAAATATTTAAAAAATATAAGGACTCGCAAAAAGGTGTCTATCTATTTTTTTTTTTATAAATCTCCACAGGGAGACTGTTGGTCCAGGAGATCGATTTAAGGCTGTATCAGATATAGCAAGTTGAATTCCCTCTAATGTTATGGGGGCCTCAAGAAAGCCATATCCTTTAGAGAAAAAAAAATAGGGAAACATATCCTGTAAGTTATTAAAGATATCTGATAAGGTCTATTAATTGTAGATTCATAGACAGTAGAATAAAAGTCTCTAAATAGTGTTGTGATTGCCTCTGTAATGATAAAGCAATCTGAAACTGGAATGAGAGTTGGAGGAAGTATTTTGGTGGACCAGTTGTGCCAACATTTGACTAGATTGGCTGCCAAGTTCAAAATAAAAAATAAAGAATTTATCTTAGTATTTAATTGGAGATATTACTAAGGGAGCTTTCACATCAGAACTGTTTATTTCTGTTCTGCTCCGTTATAGGAGCAAAAGAACAAAAACAACTGAAGTGCCAAACAGAACAGAACAGAGCTTAACAGATGCCATTTACTATAATGGGATCCATTAGGGTTTTGTTCAGGAGAACTTTTTTTTTTTTTTTTAGCATGCCGGACTTTTTTCTCCACTATTTTTTATGAACTCTGTGATGGAAGTCCTGAAAGGAGCCTCTGATGAAACTGTGAGCGTAGCCTAAGTATGGCATAGGTTAAGTTGCAAACACTTTCTTGCTTCTGCAGAGGGTGAGAAGAAGACTGCCATCAGGAATGATACAAAAGACTGCTGGAAATGCCATGGAGTACTGTATGCCATATACTTTGGGAATTTAGTCTTCACCTCTGCAAAGGTGGGCTTATCAGTTTTGAAGATCTACCAAGAAATCTAGGAAGATGGAAATTGTAGTACTGTAATGGAGAAGGCTTTTCTGTGTGTCTACTCAAAGAGTTGCATCTTGGTATTTTGCAACTTGCTAGGATTAGTGGAGGAAACGTTCCAAAACATGGAGCTTTTGTCAGAATTCAATCTGCCCATTTAACTACTAAAATACTGGAGAAGGTTGTCTCTCACTGTGTTTTTTTTAGCCACTTTTCAATAAAGGGTTCAGAATGTTGACCTTCAGATTTCTCTGGTAGAACGATTATCCAAAGGTTATTTCGTTGGTCGGTTCTCAAGGTCACCAGCTTTTTGTTGCCAGGCTTCAAGTTTCATGGAGGTTGTCAGCATATTGGTAGGGAGGGGTCTTAGGCAATTATTTGCTGGTGGGATCCTGTTTTCAAGTTCATCAATGCAGTTTCTGAGAATTTGTAGATTTATTTTATTTATTTTACGCACTTATATAGCACTGCTATATTCTGCAGCACTTTACAGACCTTAGCATCAAGCTGTCCCCAATGGGGCTCACAATCTAAGTTCCCTATCAGTATGTATTTGGAGTGTGGGAGGAAACTGTAGTACCCGATGGAAACCCACGCAAACACGGGGAGAACATACAAACTCAATGCAGATGTTGTCCTGATAATGAGGCCAATATCAAGTTTATTCTCTTCTATTTTACTAGTTAAGGATGTTTTGTAAGCATTAATAGTGGCAAGAGGCTGTGAGGATACTTGTGAGAGCAGGGGCGGACATACCATTGAGGAAGAGCTCATCTCCATATTCATCTGTATCGCCGTCCTCAGGACAGCGATACAGATGATTGCTGGGGCAGGGCCGGGGAGAGGCGTTTCCCTTACCTGCTCCTCTGATTGGCTGCAGGCTTTTTTTTTTGTTTTTTTTTTATTAACGCTATGCTTTTGCCCAGTATGGAGGGAGCAACACATGGAGGAAAGGAGCACTATGAGGGCATTATACTGGCATACATCGGGGGGAAAGGAGTCATCTACTAGCGGGCATTATACTGGCACACATGGGGGAGAGGAGCACTATGGAGGCATCTACAAGGGGGCATTATATACTGGCACAGATGGAGGGAGCACTATGGGGCATCTATAAGGGGGCATTATATACTGGCACAGATGGAGGGAGCACTATGGGGGCATCTAGAAAGGGGGCATTATATACTGGCCACTATGGGGGCATGTACTAGGGGACATTATATACTGGCACAGATTGAGGAGCACTATGGGGGCATCTACAAGGGGGGCATTATATACTGGCACTATGGGGGTATCTACAAGGGGACATTATATACTGGCCACAGATGGAAGGAGCACTATGGGGGCATCTACAAGGGGGCATTATATACTGGCACTATGGCGGCATCTACAAGGGGGCATTATATACTGGCACAGATGGAGGGAGCACTATGGGGCATCTACAAGGGGGCATTATATACTGGCACTATGGGGGCATCTAGAAGGGGCATTATATACTGGCACTATGGGGGCATCTACAAGGGGGCATTACATACTGGCACACATGGAGAGAAAGGAGCACTATGAGGGCATCTACTGGAGGGAATTATATGGGGGCATTTTATACTGGCACACATTATGGGGACACTATGGGGAAGGGGGAAGAGGAGCATTACCGGGGTATCTACTTGGGGCACTCTATAGGGGCATTTTATACTGGCACATTATGTCAGGCACCATGGGACGGGGAGGAGCATTATGGGGGAACTTTATAAAGAGTATTCTTTACTGGTGCAAATTATGGGGCACTATGGGGACCTTAACTTAATTGGGGGGCACTAAGAGGATTTTTTGGGCACACAATAGGGGCATTGACACACATTATGAGGGCACTATAGGGACATTGGCTCCACTGGGGGCACTAAGAGGAGGTATTATTTACTGCCACACAACAGGGCATTTGTTGCATCATTATTTTTGGGGGACTTTATGGTTACACTATTAGTGTCGGGGACACAGTTTCCTGGGTGAAGTTATTTTTTAGGGCACTCTGTGCCAATAATTATTGAGGGGAGCTCTATCTGTGTGGTACTAGTATATTCAGGGGACTGTTTCTGCAGTATAGTATTGGGGAGCACAGCGTCTTAGTATTAGAGGTGGCAGGATGGGGTGTTCTGAAGGTGAGAGGTTGATGGAAAGTAGAAAACTAAGATGTCTGTCTGTGAAACTCCGTCGAGAGAAGAGATGGCTGAAAAAAATCATCCTGGCGGTCGGTCTGAAAGGAGAAGATGAGGAAAGAGGAAGACGTCACTGGATGTAAGAGGTATGTGGACCTGTATTAGGCTACCTTCACATCTTCATTAGTGATTCTGGCAATCTGTGCTAATGACAGAAGTGTCATTACGTGTGCTGTCTGCATCTGTATGTCCATTCCGCCAATTATGGAACATGTCCTATTCCTGTCAGTATTGTGGACAAGAATAGTCATTACTATTGATGGGAGTGAGAAAAAATGTGGATTGCACATGGAAGGCTTGTGGAAGATGTATTTTGTGAATCACAATACGGACACATGCTTGTGCATGAGGCCGAATGTGCATTTACTGGAGCAATTGTGAGTAGAAATCTGAGTGGCAGAACTCTGATCTCTTGTAGTAGGTCTAAAGTAATTGACTAAACATGAGCACTGTTCAAGCCATCATCTGAAAATAGAACCAATAGTCCCGAGGATGTGAAAACATATCAAAGCAGGAACATAACTAAAAAAAAATACAGAGCTCCATAGCAAATTTTAGACCCCAAAGTAAATTTAGACCCCAGATCTGACCTCATAATTAATTCAAACCCCAAACTAAACCCCCAAATGAATCGCCAGACAACCAAATCAACCAGACCCCCGATGGTGTCAGGACCCAGTGCAGCAACACCTGGAACGGAAGAAGGGAGGGTAAAGTGGTGAATTAAGCCAGTAGCCATCAACATCATATCTTGCATGCCCAATTCTAATTTTAAGAAGTGCAATGCTGGAAGATGTTATTGTAGTAACCAAACCCAGCAGGTCCAAAGCATCTATGCTTCACAGTTCGGCGCATTATATATAAATGTTGATAATGGTACTCTAACTATAGTACCGATATACAGCATGGCTAATGGTCTCCTTTTATTTCACTCACAGTAAATAAATTAATAGATATGCTTGTTCTGGTATTAATTAATTAGTTAATATGATAAGCTAACAGCCTACAAGAGAGAAGTGTTAAAACCAATAAGCTACACTGATATAGATTAAAGGGGTTGTGCAGCGATTTATATTGATGACCTATCCTCAGGAATGCTCATCAATATCTGATCAATGGAGATCTGACACTTGGGCCCCCACCGATCAGCTGTTTGAAGAGGAGGCAGCACTCCATGTGTACGCTGCTTCCACTTCACTACACTTCGTGTCGTCTTCTGTGGAATGGCTTTGTAGTGTAATTACAAGTACTCACTCCAAGTGAATGGAGCAAATATTCGTCATTACACTGCACTTCCGAGAAGACATGCAGTATAATGAACAGGAAGCAGCGCTCACATGGAGTGCTGCTTCCTCTTCAAACAGCTGATTGGCGGGGTTCCGTGTCAGACCCCAACTGATCAGATATTGAGGATAGGTCAGTATAAATCACTGCACAACCCCTTTAATGTCTGTGAAACATAAAGAATATAATGTAGCAGACCTTTACCTTGTGGATCAGGCTCCAGCATTATTCAGCAAAGGGTGTCCCCTATGAACAATGACCAGCAGCATTTGAGTGAAGTTCCTTGGGCCCCTTGGAGGAAATGAGTCTGAGGACCCACTCATTGCGCATATAGGATCGGTGCATGTCTACTTTTAATACTCTTTGTTATCACTGGACAAGCAGGGCTTATCAATAAGGTTTAATACAATATCTGGTTACAGGTCAGCTCCAATTATCTTCTGCTAGCCCTGTATTTTGTATGATTTTAACAAATCAAGGTTAAACTTACAGAATCAGGATTGCCGTAAAGATAAAACACAACTGACATTGTGATTTTAAATTTATACAAAGTATAATAGATACTTTATACTCAAACTGTAAATGCAACAAATCATAAACTGCATCACATCATAATAAAATCTAATGTCCTACATTTTAAAAGACACAATGCAGTAAACATCAACCATAAAGACTATACAGTACATGAAGGTTAAGATTTTTCCAACACAATACAAGGTACTGAAGTGCTGGCAAGGCTGTGGTAGATTAGAAAGTCATTTAGTGACTTTTCTTTTGAAAAAAAGAAAACTCTTTGCTTCATTGGCCTTGTACTGAATATGGGTTATACAGTGTGTTTTTTCACTATTCATATTCAAAACTTAAAGGGGTTCTGTAGTTTTTTCAAACTGATGATCTATCCTCTGGATAGATCATCAGCATCTGATCGGCGGGGGTCCGACACCCGGGACCCCCGCCGATCAGCTTTTTGAGAAGGCAGCGGCGCTGCAGGAGCGCCGCGGCCTTCTCTGTGTTTACCGCAGGCCAGTGACGTCACGACTACTACCACTGGCCTGGGCGGGGCTAAGCTCCGTTCACATGAATGGAGCTTAGCCGCGCCCAGGCCAGTGATAGTAGTCGTGACGTCACTGGCCTGCGGTAAACACAGAGAAGGCTGCGGCGCTCCTGCAGCGCCGCTGCCTTCTCAAACAGCTGATCGGCATGGGTCCCGGGTGTCGGACCCCCGCCGATCAGATGCTGATGATCTATCCAGAGGATAGATCATCAGTTTGAAAAAACTACAGAACCCCTTTAATCATGTTTATGGCTTTTTGTAAAAAAGGCTTAAACATGGTATAATGGTATAATAAAAAGCTTTTCAACTTTCTAATATGCTTTGTTTTTTAATTCCTAACCATTTAGAAGTTCTCTGCTTGCTCTCAGTGAATGGAATAAAGCCTTTCATCTGATAACATTGTAGATTGCAAACCCTCGAGGGCAGGGCCCACTCTTTCTGTACTAGTTTGTAACTCGTCTTGTTCATGCGTATTGCAATTGTCTGTATTATATATATATATATATATATATATATATATATATATATATATATATTCCCCTTATCATATGTACAGCGCCATGGAATAAATGGCGCTTTAATAATAAATAATAATAACAGCAACTTTTTATTATTATTATTATGTAGACAAACTGGATTATTTTATACTTCCTGAAATTTAAGATTGGGAAGTAGTTACAGCAGTTTCCCTGTCTGTGTCAAGAGGGAGAGGTATCAGGAAGTGGAGACATGCAGGGGACCCTGTCGGTGGTAGAACGGGGGCAGCAGTGGATCAGCGAGATGAGTAAGTCAGCTACTGCTTTTATTTTAAAGGAAATCTGTCACCAGCAAATTAAAGAGGACCTTTAATAGCTTCATGCATTCCCCGTGTAATAACAATTCTGGGACATCTATTCTTATTGCTCTATGTTGTGCCATTCCTTTATTATTTCAACCAGAAGTTATAATTGAAATGCTTTTAGCCTTCAGTAAGGGTACAAAGGGGAGGTAACATGTTGTGGGTGTGTAACTGCACAGTCTGACAGTTGGGGGTTGCACACCCCCAACTGGTTACCTCCCCTCTCTACCCTTACTGAAGGCTAATAGCAATTCATTCATAACTTCTAGTAGTTATAATAAAGGAACGGCACAATGTATCAGTACATTTAGCTGAGCTAGCTCTACAAGGCATTGTGCCTGGTCTAAAGCCTGTATATCGCTAATGAGCATTCGTAGTAATGCTTGTTACCAATCATCTGGCAGGGTAATACTGCCGCCAATTACCCAATGAACGAGTGCTTGCTCATTCATCGGTCAATCCAACTCTTTAGACCAGGCATCCCCAAACTGCGGCCCTCCAGATGTTGTAAAACTACAACTCCCAGCATGCCCAGACGGCCTACAGCTATCAGCCTACAGCAGGGCATGGTGGGAGTTGTAGTTTTACAACAGCTGGAGGGCCGCAGTTTGGGGATGCCTGCTTTAGACAGGTTAAAAAATGTCATCATTTGCAGGCAGCAGATCAAAGTGTTTAATCACGATCTGCTGCCGGCAAACAATGATTCAGTATAGGGAACAGCAATGATATAACAATCACTTCTCCCTATACTGAGGAGGAGATCGCTGCATGTAATAGCAGCGGTCTTCTCCGCTGATGAGCAGGCGATTGCCTTCCTGACAATCGTTTGTTAAATCGGGCTGTCTAATACAAACTTAACATTGACTTCTTGGTGACAGATTCCCTTACAGCATAATCTGCGGTTTTTATGACATTTTAAATGGCTAGATAACCCATTAAATCAGAATGCCCTATTAAAATTAATTTCAATTACCTTTAATACAGATATTTTACTCTATATATTATATAATAGCTGACTATAAGAGCTGTTGTTTTTAATGGCTTTTGCTGCATTTTAGTTTACTTCATACATACTTGCTTAGTCAATGGCTTAACTATTAAAATTTGCAGCCATGGTTGAAAACTCTACCTTGTCTTATGAAGTGTTTAAACCAACCCTTTTAGTAAGCCTGTAAATCGTCTCCTGGAGTTATCGTTTTTCTGCCAAAACACACAGCACAATTCTCTGCTGCCAGTACACACTAACTGAAATGGGAAAAAAACAAAACTCTGCAGCTCTCCTCCTTCATTACCTTAATTGCTTTAATGCTTCTCAAAATGAACAGAGATGAGCTCAAATACAGTCATTTATTACATATCTCACATAATACAGTTATACATCACAGTGTATAAGGTCACTTACGAAGGCATGTGGTGCTACAGATGCTCTTGCACATGTATTGGTTACTGTACAGATTTTTCTCTGCATTCATACATAGTATATTAGCCCAGGAAGTATACCTGAATATTTCAGAAAACATGAGCTCTGGGTCATTGTGAGATTTAAGCAGGTAATTTCTGTGAACAGGATCTATATAATGTACAGTATATAGCCAGCATAGCACAATTCATATCACTCTAGTTTTCTGTTTTTTTTTATTATATCCGTTAACATTCTCTTGATGTATTAAGATTTTAGTTTCTGTCTATAGAGATGCAGTGCCTTGCGAAAGTATTCGGCCCCCTGGAACTTTTCAACCTTTTGCCACATTTCAGGCTTCAAACAAAAAGATATAACATTTTAAATTTTTGGTGAAGAATCAACAACAAGTGGGTCACAATTGTGAAGTGGAACGAAATTTATTGGATCATTTAAACTTTTTTTGTAATAATAAAACTGAAAAGTGGGGCGTGCATTAATACTTTGTTGCTCCACCTTTTGCTGCAATTACAGATACAAGTCACTTACGGTATGTCTCTATCAGTTTTGCACATCTAGAGACTGAAATTCTTGCCCATTCTTCCTTGCAAAACAGTTAGAGCTCTTTGAAGTTGGATGGAGAGCGTTTTTGAACAGCAGTTTTCAGCTCTTTCCACATATTCTCAATCAGATTCAGGTCTGGACTTTGACTAGGCCATTCTAAGACCTGGATACGTTTATTTTTGAACCATTCCATTGTAGATTTTGCTTTATGTTTGGGATCATTGTCTTGTTGGAAGATAAATCTCCGTCCTAGTCTCAGGTCTTTTGCAGACTCCAACAGGTTTTCATCCAGAATGGTCCTGTATTTGGCTCCATCCATCTTCCCATCAATTTTAACCATCTTCCCTGTCCCTGCTGATGAAAAGCAGGCCCAAAGCATGATGCTGCCACCACCATGTTTGACAGTGGGGATGGTGTGTTCAGGGTGATGAGCTGTGTTGCTTTTACGCCAAACATATCGTTTTGCATTGTTTCCAAAAAGTTCGATTTTGGTTTCAACTGACCAGAGCACCTTCTTCTACATGTTTGGTGTGTCTCCCAGGTGGCTTGTGGCAAACTGTAAACGAGACTTTTTATGGATATCTTTGAGAAATGGCTTTCTTCTTGCCACTCTTCCATAAAGGCCAGATTTGTGAAGTGTTCGACTGATTGTTGTCCTATGGACAGACTCTCCCACCTCAGCTGTAGATCTCTGCAGTTCATCCAGGGTGATCATGGGCCTCTTGACTGCATCTCTGATCAGTCTTCTCCTTGTTTGAGATGAAAGTTTAGAGGGATGGCCGGGTCTTGGTAGATTTGCAGTGGTCTGATACTCCTTCCATTTCAATATGATCGCTTGCACAGTGCTCCTTGGGATGTTTAAAGCTTGGGAAATATTTTGGTATCCAAATCCGGCTTTAAACTTTCCACAACAGCATCAAAGACCTGCCTGGTGTGTTTCTTGGTCTTCATGATGCTCTCTGTGCTTTAAACAGAACCCTGAGACTATCACAGAGCAGGTGCATTTATACAGAGACTTGATTACACACAGGTGGATTCTATTTATCTTCATCAGTCATTTAGGACAACATTGGATCATTCAGAGATCCTCAATGAACTTCTGGAGTGAGTTTTCTGAACTGAAAGTAAATGGGCCGAATAATTTTGCACGCCCAACTTTTCAGTTTTATTATTACAAAAAAAGTTTAAATAATCCAATAAATTTCGTTCCACTTCACAATTGTGATGCACGTGTTGATTCTTCACCAAAAATTTAAAATGTTATATCTTTTTGTTTGAAGCCTGAAATGTGGCAAAAGGTTGAAAAGTTCCAGGGGGCCGAATACTTTCGCAAGGCACTATAAGTTACATTCACGTTGAGGCATAAAGCCATAGATTTGCCACTGTGGATTTAACCGAAGCTCCAAAAATATAGATAGGATTTTAAAAGGTCTCATTCACTTGATGCCAAAAAACCTGCAGTGTAAATTGACCTTGGATTTTTGCAATGCATAGTGGAAAAGTAGTAAAATCTGCAGTGCTGCTGAAAATCCAATACGTGTAGTTGTATCCTTAAAGGGGGTTTCCAGGACTTAAATACTGATGACCTATCTCTAGCACAGGTCATCGATGTCCAGTTCTGTTGAAGAGAGTGTCACACTCAAGTGAGTGCTGCAGCCTTTTACTAGGCTTGTGATGTTAAAGGGGTTGGCCACTTTCTGGCTACTTTTGACCAATGTGCATGTAAGATGGTTATATGACACTTACTAATATAGCCATGGTTGATTTTCTGTGCCGTTTGCTTTATTTCATAAATCTTCTGGGTAAATCTTCTGTGCAGTCCACACAGGAGACCTGTCCATTAATTGGCTGCTGATGGAGGGTCATGTGACCAGACAAAAATGACTCCAAATTACTCAACATTCTACACATCTGTCATCTGCACTAGCAATGCTGAGAATTTGTATGACATGCTGTACCATTCCTTTATTATTTCTACTAGAAGTTATGAATGAATTGCTATTAGCCTTCAGTAAGGGTACATAAGGGTGGTATCCAGCTTCCCTGCACAGACTCACTCTTTCCAATCAGTGCTGCCATTTTCAGACGGTGCAGGTACACATCCCCAACTGGTTACCACCCCCTCTGTACCCTTACTGCAGACTGCTAGCAATTCATTCATAACTTCTAGTAGAAATAATAAACAAATGGCACAACATAGAGCCTTAAGAATAGATTCTCCAGAATTGGTATTACATGGAGAATGCATAAAGCTATTAAAACAGGCATGTCAGGAGAGGTGACAGGTCCTCTTTAAGTGCATTGGTCACATGAACTTTGTGAAGATCAGTTCCATTTAAGTGAATGGTAATGAGCTGCAATAATAAGCACAGTTGCCATCCAATGTATGGTGCTGTGCATGGTACATAATGAAGAGGCTGCCATGCTTGTCTGAGCACCGTGGACCCTTTAAACAGTTAAAGGGCTAAGGTGGCAGAAGTCGGACACCTAACAATCTGATACTAATGATCCTGAGGATAGGTTCCTGGAAAACACCTTTAACACCTAAAATATTCCTTAGTTTCAATAATTCTAGTCCATTGCACATGATAGTTTTAATAGGTGGATATAAAATGTTCTAATGAATTATTATTGATCAAAAATCAGTATAATAATTTATTCCAGTATTATTCCAACACAAGTAGATAAGAACTTCCTACCAGGGAAAAAGTGAAGTCTGAATGAATTATTGCCCAATGATTCCAAGTTTTATATAATAATCTTTATTTATATAGCTCCATCATATTCTGCAGCTCTTTATAAATGGTGAAGTAACAAACAAGTTAAAAAACAAATAAACAATAAGACAACATAGGAGAGCCCCTTTCCCATAGGAGCTTACAAACTAATTGGAAAAAGTGTATGTGTAAGTGTTTATGATTCTTATCCTTAAAATTATCGGCAGAAAATCCAATCCAATCCTCATCAGACCTCAAATCAGACCCACATCAGACATAAAATAAACTTATAATAAACTATGCCACGCTGCAGATCCAACGGCTCTTTCTGCACACACTGCTCTGACACATAACTGCACTGTGACCTGATTTCGCACAGCATCAGGTCATAGTGTTCACCTACATGTACTATGTCCTAACGCTGTACACAGCCAGTACAGTGCAGGTTGGCACCTGCAGAAGACCAGGGAGAAGTAAGTACAGCCAGCATCGGAAGCACTATATTCGTTGCTCCTTGGTCCTATTGTAAGCACTCAGTAGTATTCGCTCCATAAAATGCACTAACACCCCCCCCCCCATCTTATGGACTGTCAAAGGTGAATGCTGTGTAGCTATGGATATGTGTTAACTTTCATTGTAATCCTGCCTGTGATTTGATTACACTTTTTTCTTGATGTTTGCCTTGTGGCAAAAATAACATTAACTTTACTCTATGGGTTGGTATGAATGTGGTTATATAGTAGAATTATTTAAACGTAATTGTCACAGAGGTCTGTCAGATTGGCAACACATGGTATAATCTGACATGTTTTCCTTTTTTGTTGTATATACCACACCCTTTTCCCTCAGGTATTCCTGGTGTGGTAATTGTCCCTCCCCTATTTATTGCTTCTTCTCCCACTATTCCTTGCGGTTTATAGCTTCAGTTGTTGTTGTGGTGTGCAGCAGTTTGGTTTTCAGCTGAGATCCTGGAGCCTCCATTTCTTCACTTAAAGATAAGTTTCCTTTTCCCTTCTGTGTGTTTTGTTATTAGGCCTAAGGGAGACTCCTGTTCGTCCTTCCTTTTGGAGGAACAGGTAGACTCATTCCTGTCATTAGTTCCAGGGTCCTATAGGTTCCTGTGTATGAACTTGCCTACATTTGAGGCCTGTTCATACTGGTAGATACACAGGAATTGAGCCACGGTTTCCTGTAGGAGGTGTCCATCTTCCTTCCTTAGTTTCTAGGCCTAATCTCCTTTCCCTCCTACTCTTGGTTTGGTTTCCCCCCCCACACCTGCAAGTGACATTATAAACCGCCAATTACCGTCACTTTGTTTTTTGTATCTGTACAGCCATGGATCCTATTTCTGTACTCGCCGGGCAGCTGCAGGGGCTGTCTTTGGAGGTAGCTGACCTCCGCACGACCGTCACCCAGATTCAGAGACCACAGGCTGTTGGTCCCGGGGGCGGTGGTTTCCAGGCCTGTCTGGAGCCTAAAGTCGCTCTCCCAGATAGATACTTGAGATGTTTTGTCTCTGAGAATCAGGAGGATTGGCCCTCGTTTTTGTCTCTGGCGGAGTTTGCCATATACAATCTAGAAGTACTGAGAATGTTAATGATTATTTTCATTCACAGACTAAACAGTGACAGTGACTTAGAATCCTGGATGAAGCTGCTCCACTGATTGGGTAACGATCTCCCACACATACTAATCTCCACAGTCTATAACACATACAGTTATCTCTCTTTACAATACATAATCATTAACATTCTCAGTACTTCTTGATTTTCATGGTACGCATTCCGATCACGTGACGGAGCTCCGCTCACGTGACCTAACATCCCACTACTGGCAAGCATGTGCACATCGCTATCAGACCCACAGACACCATCTTTACTGCTACATGTATACCATACTACGAGTTCAGAGCACGCCCCTTCCGAGCGTGACTTCCGGCCATGGCGCTTAAGAGACGCCGTCTTACCATTCACTTCAGCGCCATACACTCCGGGCAGCAGCCTGATTCCCACAAGCGCTCACTTCTCCTATATACTACAATCCAGCGGCTCATCCAGGTAAGTACTTAACACGATATACAGACGCTACAAATAGTACCTTTACCTCTCCGCTCAGACTCACAAGTGTGTTAACAATTAATTCATGACATTGTGTATATACTGTCTAAATAAAAAAACTATATATATTTTATTTATAGCCACTTGACCCCTGCTACTCTATTAATGGATTTGAACTCACTCCAATGATGTCCTGATCACTGGAATCCATGACCACGACAGCTCACCTGTTTCTTAGTTCTCTGCAAGGACCTTTTGCGCACTACTGTGTTTTTGTTCTGCCCATATTCTGTTATATTTTGTTGCATAAACCATATAGACAACAATCCATGTCTATGTATACGTATGTTCTCATGAGTACACGAAAATTTGTCACTACCATGGTGATTATTATGCATTCCATATATAATTGTTTTCTGTAACATATCATATGTTCCTTTTCTCTATATTGAATAGAATGTTATATATATTCTAGCACCTCTGAGGAAGGCCATTTGGCCGAAAACGTTCAGAGAAAGTGCCGTGTCTGGATTTATAAAAATAAAAACAAATTTGCATTCCAAAAAGTGGCTAACAGGAGTCCTTTTTTCTACTATCTATTGGCCTGGGAACCATCTCCTGATCCACGATTTATTACATCAGTGCTATCCAACCACCTTGCATATTAGTATACCCTTTTGGATGAGCACAGATCCATGATGTCAACCTTCTCCTATGATGACGAAGAAAGGGAACGCATCTTATCACAAGTGACGGCTTCCCGCAAATTTCTGCAAGTCCCTACCTCTGAAATTCGCAACAGGGACTTGGAACGTGAATCCCGTTGCCTGGTCAACTATGAATTACATAGTGCAACACTGGCAGAATATGTCAAAGAAGAACGAATCCCCAGGGGATTACGAATGACAACACGTCCAACCCTCTTTAGGGATGACCCGGACTATTGTGCACAGTTCGAGAAGATACTAAACCGATGTTCTCTCGATTTGATGACCCTTACTATTTCAGCTCTACAACAAAATATGATAAAGATAAGAGGACAAATAGAAGCAATTGAACAACAGCTCCAATCAACCTCATCAACCACCGACTTTGCCTCCATGAAAGAAAAACTCACCACAACTCTCGCCAATTATCGACGAGAGGTCGAGAACCAGAAACGACGTAAATTTCAAAGAGACGTAGATGACTACAGATCCAACCGCATCTACAAATGGCAAGGCGAAGCACAAAGACAACAGGGTCATCAAGGAGACTATTCTTCATCTTCCGAATCCTCCTACTCTAGCAGAGAAAGACCGAACTACCGCCAACGACAAAACGAAACATCCTTTCTACAAAGACGTGGAAGAATGAGAACACCCAGAGAGAGATACATGGGAGAAGCTGGAGATCCAAGAGACACGAGAGTCACCCGATCACAGGTAGGACCACCACAATCCTTTGATACCTCCCTTGTAATGAATATTTCTACTAAGACTTTGGGACCAGCACAAATGATGGCCTTACAAAAAGGCCTATCATTTTGCCCCTCATATAAATTTGATTCATTTAGGATGGAACTCGACCTACAAAGGTTCTTCAGGAATCTGAGACTGAGAGTCCATTTTAATGAAGAATCACAACCCCAGTTTCAAGCTAAGGAAATGAGTATCACTGAGAGCACACTCATTTCCTGCAAGAAACTTGGACTTAAAAAGAAGAGTACCTTTATTCCACCCAGAAGGTCGCACCCACTGGAGACCTTTATTACATTGGTCAACCGGGATTTTGAAACCCTTTGTAAGGATATCAATAGAGGCAAGTTTACTTGTTCCTCTAATTTATCCAGTGAAGAACGTTCTGCCATAAAAACACTAAAGGGAGATAAAGAACTCATTATTAAACCCGCAATTAAGGGTGGAGCCATCGTAATTATGGACAAGAGTGACTATTTAGAGTAGATTCAGAACCAATTAAAGGATAGGGAAGTCTATGAACCGCTATCCCATGACCCCACTTCCTCTATTGGTCACCTCATACGTGAGGTCCTCAACACTCATCTGTTACAGGGTACTATAGACTCAGACACTGTTGAATACCTTACCAAAACAGACCCCATCATTCCAGTTTTATATACACTACCCAAAATCCATAAACGCCTCATAAAACCTCCCGGCCGTCCCATCGTTGCGTCTACAGACTCTATACTTTCACCATTGTCTATTTTACTTGAAAAAATACTTACCCCATTGATCAAATCCACCACCTCCTTTCTCCTTGATACTTCCACCTTTCTCCAGTTAATCAAGGAAATTTCACAGGTCCCCTCTGACTATATCCTGGTTACACTAGACGTAGTGAGTCTATATACTTCTATCTCACACAATAAGGGTATAGCTGCCGTAACCAGACTACTCAAAAAAGCCAATACCAACTCACAGGTGATCAAATTTTGCCAAGATTTATTACACCTGGTACTCACTCAAAACTACTTTATGTTCCAAGATTATTTTTTCATACAGAAACGGGGTACAGCAATGGGGGCAAACGTAGCGCCCCCCTATGCTAATGCCTATATGGCAATATTCGAAGAAGACCACATATATAGCAATCCCATCTTTCAGCACAATTCTCTGATATGGAAACGCTACATAGATGATGTGTTTTGCATTTGGAAGGGAACAATTGAATCACTACTCACTTTTACCTCCTCTATAAATTCAGTCTGGCCCGAACTACAATTTACCTTACATCATGACTACACATCCATCAGTTTTCTTGACACCACCGTCATCAAAGACGCATATGGCCATTTACACACAGATCTCTATACTAAGAGTACTGATCGCAATAGTTTATTGCAATTTACTAGTTTTCATCCAAAAAGCACCAAGATTTCTCTCCCCAGATCACAATTCACTAGGATTACACGTATTGTGGATTCCACTGATATCAGACAACAACGTATTCAAGAAATAAGTCAAAAGTTCATGGACAGGGGCTATCCTGATAAGGTCATTTGTGATTGTCTCAATGAAAAACCGACAAACCAGAACAGTAACTCTATGAATGGAATTCCATTTGTCCATACATACCATCCATTCTCCTCCAAAGTCCACCACATTATACGCAGACACTGGCCCATACTACATAAAGCTTATCCTCACATTATCGAATACTCTTCAACATTCATGCCCTGCACTAAATGCCCTAATAATCTAAAAGACACACTCGTCAGAGCAGATGTAGGTTCCTGTTCCAAAATTCCCAAACAACTGTTTCTACAATCTCGACGCAACGGAACTTTTCCATGTCTCAGGTGCACACAATGTTCACACGTCCTAAAGGGTGATAAGGTTTATCATCCTCTATCAGGCAAATCCTTCCCTATACATGGCTTCTACACCTGTGACAGCTCTAACGTTGTATATATGATTAAATGCCCCTGTGGATTAGCTTATATAGGAGAAACCACCCAGACGGTCCGAGACCGTATTTGTAAACACAAGTCTACTATCCGCTGCAAGAACACTCTGTTTCCCATTCCGGCTCATTTTATCAACAAACATCACAATATATCGCAACTCCGGTTTCAAGTCTTGGAAAAAATCGAACTTCCAAGGAGAGGTGGAAATCTGGCTCGCATACTCAAAAATCGTGAAGCCTTTTAGATCCACAGACTCCAGACGTTGGAACCGAAAGGACTAAATCGCGAATACGAACTATCCAGTTTTTTGTAATTACTATTGTGCAACTTCTGCCCTAATACTAACCTAATATTTTTTTCATTCACAGACTAAACAGTGACAGTGACTTAGAATCCTGGATGAAGCCGCTCCACTGATTGGGTAACGATCTCCCACACATACTAACCTCCACAGTCTATAACACATACAGTTATCTCTCTTTACAATACATAATCATTAACATTCTCAGTACTTCTTGATTTTCATGGTACGCATTCCGATCACGTGACGGAGCTCCGCTCACGTGACCTAACATCCCACTACTGGCAAGCATGCGCACATCGCTATCAGACCCACAGACGCCATCTTTACTGTTACATGTATACCATACTACGAGTTCAGAGCACGCCCCTTCCGAGCGTGACTTCCGGCCATGGCGCTTAAGAGACGCCGTCTTACCATTCACTTCAGCGCCATACACTCCGGGCAGCAGCCTGATTCCCACAAGCGCTCACTTCTCCTATATACTACAATCCAGCGGCTCATCCAGGTAAGTACTTAATACGATATACAGACGCTACAAATAGTACCTTTACCTCTCCGCTCAGACTCACAAGTGTGTTAACAATTAATTCATGACATTGTGTATATACTGTCTAAATAAAAAAACTATATATATTTTATTTATAGCCACTTGACCCCTGCTACTCTATTAATGGATTTGAACTCACTCCAATGATGTCCTGATCACTGGAATCCATGACCACGACAGCTCACCTGTTTCTTAGTTCTCTGCAAGGACCTTTTGCGCACTACTGTGTTTTTGTTCTGCCCATATTCTGTTATATTTTGTTGCATAAACCATATAGACAACAATCCATGTCTATGTATACGTATGTTCTCATGAGTACACGAAAATTTGTCACTACCATGGTGATTATTATGCATTCCATATATAATTGTTTTCTGTAACATATCATATGTACCTTTTCTCTATATTGAATAGAATCTTATATATATTCCAGCACCTCTGAGGAAGGCCATTTGGCCGAAAACGTTCAGAGAAAGTGCCATGTCTGGATTTATAAAAATAAAAACAAATTTGCATTCCAAAAAGTGGCTAACAGGAGTCCTTTTTTCTACATACTGGTAGATAGACAGGAATTAAGCCACGGTTTCCTGTAGGAGGTGTCCATCTTCCTTCCTTAGTTTCTAGGCCTAATCTCCCTTCCCTCCTACGCTTGGTTTGGTTTTTCCCTCCACATCTGCGCGTGACAGTAATTAAATCTTGGATATACCTTGGGTGGCTAGGTGGCTATAGAGAGGACGTCACATATCTAGACAATGGCATTCTTCTGTTTTGGTTTTCATGCCTGAGTATCCCAATTGTGTCCAGATGTATGCTATAAAGATCTATACATCACTCTTTGCTAAAATTCGTCACAATCCTATTGGCTCATTTGTATTTTTAGGCTGTACCGGTGATACCCAGGGCTTTGCTAATAAAGAGAGGGTTTTTTGCCATTGGGAGTTGGAAGAAGTGGCGGAAGACTAAAATACCACCATAAGTCAGGTCTTATTATTATTTTACCCCTAGACTAAATTTTAAGATTTGGAGCATTGCAGACAACAAGGTTAGATCCCTTGTTTAGGGATCATACAAAAATTCTACGATGACAGTGGCGATACCAAATATGTAGATAATTTTTTGTTTACTTTTTAGTTGTTTTGCCAAATAAAACCTTTAAAAAAGTATATTTTTATGTTGTTTTTCAATATCCATAACTTTTTTATTTTTCCATCCAGATACCCATATGAGGGGTTGTTGTTTAAGGGATGTATTGTAGTTGTTATTGGTATCATTTTGAGATACGTATAATTTGTTGCCTACTTTTTATGGGGAGGAGGGAAGAATAGTAGAAGTATTTTTTTTACACAATGCTCCATTCAGTATAAATAATAAGTTATCTTTATTGTATTCTAAAGTTGTTACAATTGCGCCAGTACAAATGCTTAATTTCTTACGATGAACAATTTAAAAAAATAATATTTTTAATTTGAAAATGGGGTTTAGTTCATTTTAAGGGTTTCTTTTTAATGAAAGTTTAATTAAAATAGGCAACCTATTAGCCATGTCGCTGGCATATACTTGTAGCAAGTCTGGGACCTTTTTTTTTTTTTTTTTTAAATACCCCTCATTGCCATAGTAATGTATCAGCATCACAGAGTGCTAATGTTTAGACAGAGGGAATCCCCACCCTCTATAAAAACCATAGATGCTGCCATGACTATGGACAACAGCATCTAAGTGGTTAAACTTCCACAATTGGAGGCATGTTGTGCTCCTAACTATCTCACGGGGACATTGAGCAGTGCTCACAAGATCATCATGACATATATCAGTCAAGTCAAGAGTCTTAAGGTATTAAAAATATATTTAACATGATTCAATTTGAATTCAACAGGGTTATCCCATGAAAAATATTCAACAGTTTTCAAAATTGGATCTGAATACTTTTATTATTGCATGTAATTGAAAATTTGGCATAGCCACTGAGTTATTCAGTAAAATCTGTATAGCACCACCTACTGTTTGTTCTTTTTCTTATTTCTGTATGTGGCTCACTGAGATGACCGCACATGATCAGTTTCATCCTTCAACTAAGTTGTGATAGGGAGAGAGCTCCAGCAGAATGGACACAACCCCTTAACTGCAGCAGAAAAGATGCTCCCCTTGAGCGGTCACCTTGATATAAATCTAGCAGAGCAATGAATGGGGAGGTCTCTGGATCCATGTGAGGTACAGGGCTGGTTCTAGCTTTGTTAGTAAGAGATTTTCATTTAATATATGGTGTCTGATTTTCATTTTTTTACATTAATCATGGAATAACCCCTTTAAGCAATAGGTCATTTTTTAAGACATATTTCCTTGATGGGGTGAAATATATTCAGGCAATTATCCAAGTAGAAATTACATGGGACGATTCTGCAGCCAATTGTCAGGAAGGAGGCTTTCCTTCCCTACAGTCGGCTGCTTGTTCAGAGAAGTGGACCTCTGCATTTACATCTTCATGCTATCTTCCTCATACAGATTCATGGTTTCTGAGCAGCTGTTTAGACCACACGATCTGCTGCCTAGAAACTATGAATGGTGGTGCCTGCATGAACGACAGGATCACCTGCTGACCGAGTGTTTCGCTGGTTCACCGCGTAATTGGTGGCACATTTACATGGGCAGATTGTTGGGAACAACCATTCCCAGGAACAGTTGTTCCCGATAACCTGGACAATTATTGGCTTGTGTAAATGCAGCTTAACACACCATATTACATCTTGTTTACTTTACATAAAGAAACATTTCAATTTTAAAATAACCAATAGTATTCCAACTAGTAGGTGTATAATTAAATAAGAACTCCTGACAAAAATTTTATTCCATGTCCTGCTAGAAATGTACATGATGTAATCTGTAGTGAATGTCATTTTCTTACCAGTGTCTGAATTTTTGACTTATATCATCCTGAAGTTTCTTATCTGTGTCATGTGACCAGCAATTAGAACCACCAACTCACACATAGACTTATGTGTGGACAGGAAGTCTAATTCTCTATGTATTCCTATGAGACTGAAAGTGAGGCTCACATAGGAATGAATAGAGCAGTTACTGGCTTTCCATCCTGGGTCAGTTGGAGGTCAGGGAGTTGGTCACATGACTCAGCTACAATAAGAAGAGAGGTTTTTAAGGTCCTTTTACACGGGCCGATTATCGGCCGAAAAAGCGTTCCTAGGAACGCTAGGGCCGATAATCGGCCCGTGTAAAAGTGGCCCTAATCAGCCGACGAACGAGCAAAACGCTCGTTCGTCGGCTGATTGGATCTTTTGTAAAAACCAAAAGATCCGATCTGTCGGGCGCACATCGCCCTGTGTAAACAGGCGATGTGCGCCTGACAGCATGGAGCTTCCAGGCCGCACGAGCGATACAGCGATCACTCGTGCGGCCCGGCGCTCGATTCATCGGGCCGTGTAAAGGCTCCCTGAACGAGCGCCGATGTCGCTGATCGGCGCTCGTTCAGGGAGATTTATCGGCCCGTGTAAAAGGGCCTTTACTCACAGAAACAGTCACTGATAAGAAAATGACAATCACTACAGATTATATCATGCACCTTTCTAACAGGTCAGAGAATAAAAAATTTTGGGGAGTTCTTCTTTAAGATCATAATCTGCAATGCATTATATAGCATGATAGGGTGCTAAGGTCTGTTCAGTGCTCATGGTAGATGTGAACATCCACATTTATCTGCATTTGATTTTACTACCTGTGGAGAGATTGTTAACACCACACACTCAACATAATGGACTTCTTCACTCAGAATCTTAAGCAATTGCATTTTCTTTCTTCAACTCCACAACAGCAGTTCTAAAGGTGCTATGTCTATACTTTGTGTGAGTGGTTTTCTTTAACAGCAGCAGACATTGTACATCTAATATAACGGGTATAAAGAAAACATACCTGCTGCGTTGCATCAATTTCTTGTTTGTTTATTTCAGCGAATGCTCACCAAAAAGAATGTAGTCCTTTCATTGCAGTGATGAAGACGCTTGGTGCTAGTATGAAACCGTTGCTTAAAGGCTCACTAACTCTTAAAAAAAACTTTTGATATGTTTCTATGATCGGTGGGAGTCTGAGCACTGAGATCCCCACATATTTCTAGAACAAGCTTTCTCTCCCCACTGATGAGGATGGAATTGAGATGGGCCCATGAACTTCTATGGAACCCGCGTTGTGCAGTGATGAGAGAGAGCACAATATGAAAGTGTTTTTCTCCCCTCATTCTAGGGATCAGTGGCGTTCTCAGGATTTTTGATAAGTTACTAAACCATTAATTGCAGGATACAAAGGCTCCCTGGTGGAGGTAAACCAGTGGGACAGGCAGCTCTGGAATGCTAGCCCTCCACAGCCACAGTTCTACTGCAAATACCAACATCTGGGCTCAGCATCATAGATAAAACAATAAAATCTTGACAAGGGACAGCACATACATATGAGACATATAATTTGAAGATAAGAAGAACTTTATAATGGTCCACATTCCTATTGCTGATGCACCTCAAGTCTACCATTGTTAAAAAGGTTATATGTATTTAGACACACACAAACACACACTGTATTTCGAAAGAATAAGTCACTGTGCCTCAGGCAAAATGCTTGTTCATTGGGTGATTGGGTTTGTGCAGGCACAAGCAATCATCATTTCTGGACAGCAGATCGTGCTGTCTGAACACTGATATGCTGCCCAGAAACAATCATACTGTATGGGGAAGGGGGATAGCTATAGCAATTGTTTCACATATTCATCAGGTGATGGGCAGCACATTTAGATGGCCAGATTATCAGTAATGAGCATTTGCAGGAAAGGTCATTCCGGATAATTTTGACAATTATTGTTCGTCTAAATCCACCTGAACACTTCCTTCCTTACAATCGGCTGCTCTATTGGCCAGACTAAACCCGTCTTTAGACAAAACTGTCTACCAATGCATTAGATTTATGCAAGTTTACTCTGTCTACATGTTTGCTTGCCCTGAAACTAGTAAGTAAATACAAGAACCCCAAAGAAATCCAATGCTGGATTCTGGTCCAAAGATGTATGCTGATGTCCAGCAATGTTGTGCTACCATGTGTCTGGTGTAATATACAGTCTGTGTAATAATGGTCTGGTGTAAAATACAGTATACCCATATTATTTAATCATCACCTTTAAAATTCTGATTCAGAATGCAGGCTGCTACTTACCTGTGCTTGCTATGGACATAGACTGCCGGAATACAGCTAATGCTCGCTGACAGGCCAGGGAAAAGGCTAGAGAGATTTCAAGGGATGTAGCTAAAACGTTCCCAATAATTGCCCTGGTGACTGCTTCTTTGTTGTGGCACATTAAATCAGGATTTGCCAGCAGCTGAATGTCTGAATGTGAATCTGCTACCAGCAAATAATTATTCTCTAGGGGAATTAGCAATCACAGGTCCCCATACAGGAGATGATGACAGCATGCAGCTATCACCTCTGCTCAACCATCAAGAAATGATCAGGAATGAAAGGTTCATTCCCTGTCATTGCCTATGCAGGTGTAAAGGGGCCATTAAAAGGAGAGGATGATGCAATTATGAAACGAGAGCTGCAGAGACGCTATTGTTATGACAGTTAGGCTCCATCATAACCTCTAAAACAGGGGTGATAAGGTGATAAGAGGTGATAAGTAAGGAGAAGGTTACACTGTACAATTTTGTGTGTGATTTGATTATCCCAGGCCTCTCTGGGAATAATTGTTGTGTGTAAATGGCCCATTTTGAGTTGACAATAAATGCTACCATTGTAACTGAAATTAAAGGGGGTTGTCTGGGCTTTCTAATATTGACGACCTGTTCTCAGGATAGGTCATCAATATCAGATCCGCGGGGGTCTGACACCGGGCACCCCCGCTGATCAGATCTATGAGGAGACAGCGCACACAGTGCGCATGTGCCGTCTCCCTTCTCTTTTCCTGCTCGCCACTGTATGTTTACAGGACAGCAGCAGCAGAACAAGAAGAGAGACGGGAGACGGGACGCGTGCACTGCATGCACCATCTTCGCATATAGCTGATCGTGGGGTCGCCAGGTGTCGGACCCCCGCCGAACTGATATTGATGACCTACTGTATCCTGAGGATAGGTCATCAATCTCTTTAATCTGACAATCTCTTTAATATGACACACTAAGGTTGGCTTCCGGGAGAGGAACAGACTGACAGAATTCACTGTATCCGGTATACATGCCCTATTTTGTAAACACAAAAATGACTACAACTTTTGTCCTGCAAAAAGCCAGCATATATAGCAGAAAGCAGCAGGATCCCCGCCAGATCGCGTTACAGTGAACGGTGTACAATGGTATCTGGATATGCCAGATAAGGTGAACCCCAGCAGCCTGTTGGTCCGCTGGAACAGACTGACGGAGATCAAAGCACATATGTCAACCCAGCCTAATGGCAATTGTTGAGTGTATGTCACGGACATTCCTATGACAGATAACAGGAGGTCTGTCAGATTGGCAACACGTGGTGTAATCTGACATGTTTTCCCTTTTTGTTGTTGGTTTTTACCACACCTTGTTCCTGGTGTGGTAATTGTCCCTCCCCTGTTTATTGCTTCTTCTCCCCACTATTCCTTGCGGTTTATAGCTTCAGTGTTGTGGTGGTGAGCAGCAGTTTGGTTTCAGCTGAGATCCTGGAGCCTCCATTTCTTCATTGAAAGATAAGTTTCCTTTTCCCTCCTGTTGTTTTGTTTTTAGGCCTTAGGGAGACTCCTGTTCGTCCTTCCTTTTGGAGGAACAGGTAGACTCATTCCTGTCATTAGTTTCCAGGGTCCTATAGGGTCAGTTCGGTGTTTAGGTTCCTGGGTATGAACTTGCCTACCTTTGAGGCCTGTTCATACTGGTATATAGACAGGAATTGAGCCAGGGTTTCCTGTAGGAGGTGTCCATCTTCCTTCCTTAGTTTCTAGGCGTAATCTCCTTTTCCTCCTACGCTTGGTTTGGTTTTCCCCTCCACACCTGTGCGTGACAGTGTAGTCAGGGGGTCTTTAACAGTCACACACAGGAAACACAGTATCTAAACACTGGGTAATGAGTAAAATTATTTTATTACAGGGCAACCACTGGTAGTTAGAGAAAAAGATATGATATAACACGTGTAAGCCAGGTTCATTAGCAGCCAGGAGTGCAGCAGAGGATCTCAAAACCAATGCAAAATGCTTCTGTTCAATTTCATACATCAGGAGGCATCCGTTCAGTTCAGATGCGGCTGTGTTAAATCGAAACTGAACACCATTGACTTACATTGTTTTTAGTGCCGGATCTGGTTCTGTTTCACAGTGTCCAGTCCACAAAATGGTACATATCAGAACGGAATGCATCCTGATCTGTTTTGTCCCCACTGACAATGCATGGGGACAAAACTAAAGTGTTTTTGCTCTATTGGTTACCCAACCAAGTGCTGACCATGCCCATGCTGCGGATCTCAAATTACAATGCACGGGCACGGACTGTGTGCCCGTTGTCTGTGGATGCAGACCCATTGCACTGCAAAAAAATAGTGCATGTGCTATGAATGGGTCCGCATCCGTGATACGACATTCACATAGTCGGTGCCGATTATTGCAGATTTGCTGTTTGCGGCCCACAATACAGGCACAGGCCACCTATAGTCGTGTGCATGAGCCCTTAGCCAAATCTTGCTTGAACCCACTGACCTCAGGCCCAGTTGACTGTCAAATGAGTATTTGGTGTTCAGCCGCTGTTCTGTTACCATATGCCAGAAAAAAAGTATTGGCATGTCGAAATTTAACATCTTCAACCCTTTATTCACTGAGAACACAAGCTTGGCAGAACTGAGTTTGCATGTGTATGGGAAAATCTAGAAGAGAAACAATAACCGTTAGGCGAATTCTCATTCGACTAACAATTGTTGAGGAGCATGGCCACTTTTAGAGGGCAGGGGATTCAATGAAAGCTCTGTTGTACTGCTGGAAGCCAAGGTAAGACAATACACTATATATGTATGCATCTTCCTGTCAATGTTTGCTCCTTGAGGGAGGGTGCTATACTCCATTAGTTTATGACATTTCTCTGTCAATTAATAATCTCCATAAAGCGCACACACCATACTGCACTGTCTTTACATATAATAAAGCATGGAAGTTAAAAGCACCCCACAAAATAATCTGATCACAGGGTATCCCACTGCTGTAATCTACAACAATCAGCTGTAATCTACAGGAAAGCCAGGCAGCATGTGTTCAATTCCCTGCAGTGTCACTCCACTGGAAATGAAGCAATTACACAGTTCGCCCTGAAATCAAGATGACAGTGTAATTTCTATGGCTAAATAATGAAGAAAAATGTATTTGCTCTAATCTGTGAAGTAGAGCATATATTACAGTTGTGTAAAGATGAAAAACCTCTCGAAAGTCTGATTTATGGTAGTAATGATGGATCACAGTGATAGCAACTCCTTAGCTTGCTCACTGCTTCATGATGATGGCATGAAGTGAACATAGTGTACTGTACCTAAGCCTCTGTCTCTGATTGCAGTAAGACCGGATTCATAAGACCTTGCTTGGTTCTGGAAACACGGCCTGTGTATTGGCCACATCTCCCGGACTGACCGCGGCACCCCAGACCTGAACTGACGGCAGTGCAGTGATTTATGATACAGTAGTTCTTGTCTGATTGTGGATCTATTGCACTATAATCACACAATGTGAGTACAGTACAAGAAACCCATAATTAGATTTGATGCAATCAGTTTAGGTCAGATGAGCCGCAGATAATCAGGGAGATGCCATGTGTTTCTTGGTCCGAGCATGGTCATGTGAATAAGCCCTGACGCTCATGGAGCACTGTGTGCTATCCGGGCGGAATAAGCAAATTACACATTATGCTGAAAAAAACCAATGCTGATATAAACACAACTGGCCAGTGACTTAACCCAACTAGTAATACCATATACAATGAAAGTATCTCTTAATTGTAATGGTGAGGTTTGTGCAGTACAATGCTTCTAGGCATTTCTGATCTTATGTGGCAGCAACATTACACACCTCCCTGGATTGCAGTATAGCTTCCAATCCAAACACAAATTCCTAATATTATAAGGGCGGCAGCTGAGCCTTTAGATATCTGGTAACAGGAAGGGGATTAGAAGTTCCTGCACTTACTGATCGGATTGGTTTACTAATGTCAGCAAGGCGAGAAAGTGAGCAGGAGCTCTCTCTCTTCTACAGGAGAACTGAGCAAAGGCTCTGACGGCAGAAAGCTAACAGCCAAAGTCAACAGCGCTTATTCCCAGGAGGCAGAGCTGGAAAAGGAGGGATACTGAAGCCCAGACAAATGCAAAGTTGTAATCATGTCTATAGTAAAACAGAAGCACACATAAACACATGGAAACTTCTGCACATGCAATTGGTCTAAGCACATCATTAATTAGACTGTAATGTGGGTGAATCAATGACATGTGGATCCTGTAATTGTTGTCTTTCAAGCATTTATGTACGCATTTCTCCTCTGTATAGACAAGGTATGCTTGTGCTGAATTTAAATGAGGCAGCTTCTGCAGACAGCACTATTGGAAGCACGTAATACTGAAGAAACTTATTAAAAATAACAGTTTACATGATGTTATATTTTAATTAAACAGGTTTTACTTTGCTGATTAATGTGATAATGATATTACTTTTAATGCAAACAATTTTTGTCTAGAAAACAGGCAGAATTATCTATTCTCCCAGCGCTTGTGAGTGAGCCATTGACAGAGAAAAATATTATAGATACGTTATTATAGACACATAATAACATTTCATAGAACCACACAGAAATAATAAACATTTAATCTTGTTAGTCTTGGGGTTGCATCCACTGAGCCTTAACTGATATACTGTCACAGGCACCTTTAGCTGAGGCATATAAGGGTGTCTTTACACGTGGCAGATTTTGTTGGATTAATTTTCTGCATTGAAAATTAGTTCCATTCATCTGTATGGGGCTTGCAGATGGATATTACTGATTTCAGTTGCAGAATTCCCTGCATCAAAATTTGTTGCGTGTGAAGGTGCCCTTAGGGTACGCTGCATACGGGTGCAGGTCAATGTGCAGAAGATCTGGACGGAAATTTCAGTGCGTTTCTGCACCTAAACTGCAATTTCAACAGCGTTTTTTGGTGCGGATGTGCATGCCAGGTTTGCCTGCAGATCTCAACCTTCATTAGCATAAGAGATGAAATCTGCAACCTAAAACTCTACCACGATATGGGGTGCATTTTATTAAGGACCGCGCGTGGTGAGGAGCGGCGAAGTGCGTGTAGAGTGAGAGTGCTTCGCACTGGGCGATTGATGCGCCTAAGTTATGTAGAGGCACAGGGGTATGAATTATAAATGGATGCGGCTGGGCTGGCTTCTGTTTGGGTCAGTTATGTACACTTATCTGGCCACTTTCTTATAAAAGAAAAAATAGCATGTGATGTGAATCTGGACTAAGGCTACCTGCACACATTGTGGATTATGCACTTTTTTCCTGCACATTCTTTTTCCTGCACATTTCCTCCACAGCGTATTACACTATGAGCAACGTGAATGAGATTAGACAAACCTCTTGTACACTTTGCTTTTTTCCTTTTGTGTGGATTTTGAAATCCACAGGATGCCATTATTTCTGTGATTTTTGGTGTGAATTTCACTTTTTTCAATGGAAGAGTGAGATCTGCAGCAAAATCATTAAATCTGCAACAAAATCCAGAAGTAGCACAAGTGGATTTTGATGCGGATTTGGAAGGAAATGCAAAGAAATTCGTAAGGAATTTTGTGTGGAATTTCAGCAACTCTACCCACACCCATATGCAGGCAGCCTATAACAGCAGCTTATCTCCCTTGAGACCAGGCCTCTTTCACATTAGCGGCAGCACGGATCCAGCAGGTGAAGGGTGCCGCCGGATCCGTGCTGCTGCAGGGACATGTGTAGGGCCGGAACCGCGCTCCGGCCCCACACATGTCACACAGTACATACACACACAGACACACACACACAGACATATACACATACACCATACATGCTCACACAGTATGTACTGTTGAAAGTCAATGGAGGACGGATCCGTTCACCATTGTGTCACACCAAATGGATCCGTCCTCATTGACTTTCATTGGGGGTCATGACGGATCCGTCTTGGTGCGGATGCCTGGACTGGAGAGCAAACCGCAGCATGCTGCGGTTTGTTCTCTGGTCTGGAGACGGAAAGCAATGCTTTTAGAAGCATTCCGTTGTCTTCAGTTCAGTTTTGTCCCCATTGACAATGAATGGGGACAAAACTGAAGCGTTTTAATCCGGTATTGAGCCCCTATGACGCAACTCAATACCAGAATTATAAAACGCAAGTGTGAAAGTTGAGATTCAGCATACCTGATCCTTTCTTCTCCTGGCATATGCAGAACATACGTTGGCCAGGCATTTCATACACATTAGATGGTCCACCAGTCCTGCTAAAATTGGAGAGTTTGGTTGATCTAATGGCCCTTTTAGACTGGCTGATTATCATGCCAATTATTGAAAAAGAATATTAGTCTGAACTCTTATTCATTATAATCAGCCTGTGTAAAAGTGCCGTTAATCAGCCAACAAATTAACCAAACAACTGTTAATTATCATAGAGACTGAACATCTTTCACCAAAATTACCTTTAAGGTAATTACAGGGCGAGAATCAGCCAGATAATCGGTAACAAGTGTTCATAGGAACGCTCGTTAGAGATTATCTGGTGGTGTGAAGGTGCGCCAATTACCCAAGTGAAACGCTTGTTCATCAGGTAATTGAATCGTTTGTGTAGGCACCTAAATTGTAGTTTACTGGAGGTAGATCATGTTGTCTAAACACGCTCTGCTGCTGGCAAACAAAGATTCTGTATGGGGATGAGGGATGGCATTAGCGATCGCCCTCCCCATACTGTGGAGGAGATCACTGCATGTCTCCTTCACTGACGAGCAGGCAAATGTCAGAAAGGAACTCTTCCTTCCTGACAATCGCCCGCTGAATTGTCCTGTCTAAAGGGACCTTTACTAATGATATAATTGTTTTGATTCTTCCCCTTATCCAGCTCCCTTATGGCACACACGTTGTGGATTACGGGTGGTCTAGCGTTACACACAATACCAGCAAAGTGTATTGCTGGACAAATTATTAAAAGGAAATCAGAAATTTTCAGCAACAAAATGCTGCATGTTAAGGCATTCTTAGAATACATAAATTATCAGCTTCCTCTACCTGCTGATAGATGACCTCTCATTCACTGAAAACAGAATCCTGTAGCAAGTCTATACATGAGTGGTGGTCCAAAATCATATTCCCATATTTATCTATGAAATATAATTTTCAACTCCATGCAAACTGTGTGTGAATTTCATAGTAATGTCATGGGCAAAACTTATCCCTTTACTTACACTGGATTGCATTTTGCTGTGGTGCAAAATTGACACTGAAAACCTACAGCAAATCTTAACCTGCCTTTCCATAGGTTAAGTATTAAGATATTATAGTGACTGTCAGGCACATGAGGTGAACGGCTGCACATTTGTAGATCTTGAAGAGAATTAAGGGCCCAGACTTCTGATTTCCAAAGACTAAGGCCCCATTCACACGACCGTATGAATGGGGCCATATCTATCTGCAAAAATGCGGGAATAGATGAGGCCCCATTCACCTCTAGCTCCGTGCCGCGGCTCTTTTGAAGCATGTCCTATACTTGTCCGAGCGCACGGACAAGTATAGGCACTTTCAACGGGGCCGCACGGCATGTGTTCCGAGCGCTGCGGAACACACACCGGGCGGCCCCCGTATATTTGCGGGTCCGCAGTAATGCGGGCCCGCAAATACACGGTCATGTGAATGGGGCCTTAGGCCCTAATTTATCATACCTTCACTCTAGAATTCTGCCATCAAAAAGTCACAAAGTAGGGCTTTTTTGAGTTTGTTTTTTTTTTTTTTTTTGCACTCGCGTGCACATAATTTAAGCGGTGGAGCAAAAATGTGAGCCTTTTTACATCACTCACTCCAGTTTTGTAATATGGGTGGAAAAGTGGGTGTGGTTAGCTACGTTAATGAGTTTCACTCCAGATTTATCATTCAGATTTTTTATTTATTTTTTTTTTAAGTCACAAATAAGTCGCAACCTCACTGCAGGAGGAGGGTGGAGTAGGAAAAGTGTTAGGGTTAAAGGGAGTCTTTCACCTGTTTTTCACCAATATAACTAAGAGCACTGCCCCACAGAAGATTGCATACACATCCCAGACATACCTGTGTGCACTCTGTGTCTGTATTACATGTCCATGAAAAGCACTTTTATTCTGCAGGAAAACAGCTCCCAAGTGCCCAGCTCTGCTGCTACAAGTGCTCAAAGCAAACCAGACTGAAGAGGGGAGGGCTGATTTAGCTGCTCGTATCTTGGGATTGGTAGAAAATAGAAAAATGACCTTCTGACCTTCTTTGAAAGATGGCATTCCAAGGTTTCAAATGATACCAGCATTATATCCAGTATATCAGAAGATATAGCTGTTAGAAATCGAGTCAAGAGAGAAAGCTGTTTTTAGTTTCACTTTCAGCCAGGCACTTGGGAGCTGTTTTCCAGCAGAATAAAAGTGCTTTTTCTGAACATATAATACAGATACAAAGTGCACACAGGTATGTCTGGGATGTGTATGCAATCTTCTGTGGGGCAGTGCTATTAGTTATATAGGTGAAAAACAGGTGAAAGACTCCCTTTAAGGACAAGCACTTTTACTCTTTAAGGACAAGCCACTTTTATCAAACAACCTTTGACATTTGATGAATGTGGAATAAAGTACTCCAACATAGATTCAAGCAAAACTGACTTCAAATCTTTTCCCCATGATAAATTCCCCCCCACGGGCTGTTTCACACAAATGTGAAAAGGGCTGTTTGTCCAGGGACAGAATGGGAACAAAACACCTAAAAAGTGGCCCCATGTTGTAGGCAGGTCCAAATTGACAGAAGATGCAGTCAGTTCATATCTGATCACAGATCTCTTGTACTGTACTCATGTGATGATGTAAGTACAGTACTCACATGATGATGGGGGTAGAAGGGAGTGTGGTTGGCCTAAGAGATCCGGCAGACACATGGCCCATTTTTACTGCCCTGATCACGCTCGTGTGAAACAGCCCTAACACACACAGACAGGAGGTACAATAGGTACTGTAGGTTACCTTCTGTGAGGCAGAACTTTGAATCAGCTGGTATAATCAATTTCAATGTCTTTCCTACTCGTTCTTCATTCATATCATTAAAAGACATGTTCAAATGAAAAGCGATGCCACCAAGGGCAGATTTGTCATGTCTGAGGCCCCAAGAAAGGTTATGTATGGGGTCACCATCATATTGAAAAGCTCCTCCTCTGTCTGCCTGCTAGACCCCACTTTCAGCCTAGCAGTGCAGCCTGGGAATTTCTGCTATTGCTCTACAGCTTAGAAGGGTCCCCCAGGCCCCAGTGCAGGTAGTATATCCATTCCACTAGTCATTTTTTTCAGCCAAGTGCTTGTGGCCAGCAGGATGCCCCCTGTTCTCTGGGGCCCAAATATTTGCTTGGTTGAATGGTGGTAAAGTATGGCCCTGGCTGCCACACATAGTTTTGTGTTATGTATTTTTTTTGCCAAAATATACTCCTCAAAAACGCCTGGCTTGGTTAGTGTGTTTTCTTTTTTTTTAGCTTGTTAAAGCATTTTGCCCATATATAGTGTGTTTTACCACGGAGTGTTTTTGTAAGTCTAATCTCACTTCTGTGGCAGAGTCTTTGGCAGGCTTTTCCAGTAGACAGCAGCCTCCTGGAGTTCTCCGGATCCGCCAGACCCCATTGACTATAATGGGGTCCGACAGACAAAGACTGTTGCCCGGCATTCTCTGCTGGAACTGCCGGCTGCCCACCCACCACAGCCTAAGGGAGTTTTTTTGTATGCC
>ONZH01028420.1:0-36362 GCA_900303285.1 Rhinella marina | reverse complement strand
GTGACGTACAGAAAGTGTCACCTGGACAGAAAATACGATTGTAGTGAGTGTACTGAACTGTGACAGACAGAATGGTTCATCGCAGCTGTGTGAAATGGATTTGTATCACTGAGCTAAAACAACTAAAAAAATATTTTTTTTATATATTTTTTTTATATATTTTTTTTGTAATTTTTTTTTTTTGGAACGTGACGTGCAGAAACTATCGTAGAGCTACCTGACACCCTACTGAACGGTGGCTATTTTAGACTTCGACCCAGACAAATGTCGCACAGAGGTTTTTTGGGATCAAGCTATATACGTGACAGGCAGCAAAATGACATGTTGTATTAAGTGACGTACAGAAAGTGTCACCTGGACAGAAAATACGGATAGGAGTGAGTGTAATGAACTGTGACACACAGAATGGTTCCATGCAGCTGTGTGAAATGGATTTGTATCACTGAGCTAAAACAACTAAAAAAAATATTTTTTTAATATATTTTTTTTTATATATTTTTTTTGTAGTTTTGTTTTTTTTGGAACGTGACGTGCAGAAACTATCGTAGAGCTACCTGACACCCTACTGACGGTGGCTATTTAGACTGCGACCCAGACAAATGTCGCACAGAGATTTTTGGGATCAAGCTATATACGTGACAGACAGCAAAAGACAAGGTTGTATTAAGTGACATACAGAAAGTGTCACCTGGAAAGAAAATACGGATAGGAGTGAGTGTAATAAACTGTGACACACAGAATGGTTCCACGCAGCTGTGTGAAATGGATTTGTATCACTGAGCTAAAACAACTAAAAAAATATTTTTTTATATATTTTTTTTATATTATTTTTTTTGTAGTTTTGTTTTTTTTGGAACGTGACGTGCAGAAACTATCGTAGAGCTACCTGACACCCTACTGACGGTGGCTATTTAGACTGCGACCCAGACAAATGTCGCACAGAGATTTTTGGGATCAAGCTATATACGTGACAGACAGCACAAGACAAGGTTGTATTAAGTGACGTACAGAAAGTGTCACCTGGACAGAAAATACGGATAGGAGTGAGTGTAATTAACTGTGACACACATAATGGTTCCACGCAGCTGTGTGAAATGGATTTGTATCACTGAGCTAAAACAACTAAAAAAATATTTTTTTTATATATTTTTTTTATATTTTTTTTGTAGTTTTGTTTTTTTTGGAACGTGACGTGCAGAAACTATCGTAGACCTAACTCACACCCTGTGAAAGGTGGCTATTTTGACTTCGACCCAGACAAATGTCGCACAGAGATTTTTGGGATCAAGCTATATACGTGACAGGCAGCAAATGACTTGGTTGTATTAAATGACGTACAGAAAGTGTCACCTGGACAGAAAATACGGATAGGAGTGAGTGTAATGAACTGTGACACACAGAATGGTTCCACGCAGCTGTGTGAAATGGATTTGTATCACTGAGCTAAAACAACTAAAAAAATATTTTTTTATATATTTTTTTTATATATTTTTTTGTAGTTTTGTTTTTTTTGGAACGTGACGTGCAGAAACTATCGTAGAGCTAACTGACACCCTACTGACGGTGGCTATTTAGACTGCGACCCAGACAAATGTCGCACAGAGATTTTTGGGATCAAGCTATATACGTGACAGACAGCAAAAGACAAGGTTGTATTAAGTGACGTACAGAAAGTGTCACCTGGACAGAAAATACGGATAGGAGTGAGTGTAATAAACTGTGACACACAGAATGGTTCCACGCAGCTGTGTGAAATGGATTTGTATCACTGAGCTAAAACAACTAAAAAAATATTTTTTTATATATTTTTTTTATATATTTTTTTGTAGTTTTGTTTTTTTTGGAACGTGACGTGCAGAAACTATCGTAGAGCTAACTGACACCCTACTGACGGTGGCTATTTTGACTGCGACCCAGACAAATGTCGCACATAGATTTTTGGTATCAAGCTATATACGTGACAGGCAGCAAATGACTAGGTTGTATTAAGTGACGTACAGAAAGTGTCACCTGGACAGAAAATACGGATAGGAGTGAGTGTACTGAACTGTGACACACAGAATGGTTCCACGCAGCTGTGTGAAATGGATTTGTATCACTGAGCTAAAACAACTCAAAAACTATTTTTTTATATATTTTTTTTATATATTTTTTGTAGTTTTGTTTTTTTTTTGGAACGTGACGTGCAGAAACTATCGTAGAGCTAACTGACACCCTACTGACGGTGGCTATTTAGACTGCGACCCAGACAAATGTCGCACAGAGATTTTTGGGATCAAGCTATATACGTGACAGGCAGCAAAAGACTTGGTTGTATTAAGTGACGTACAGAAAGTGTCACCTGGACAGAAAATACGGATTGGCGTCAGTGGACAGATGAACTGTGACACACAGAATGGTTCCACACTGCTGTGTGCAATGGATTTGTATCACTGAGATATAACATTAAAAAAGGGGGTTATATATGGTGATAGCTGCACTACTAGTGCCAGCCAGCCAGCCAAGCCAGGAGCCAAAAAAAAATGTCTTGTAGCCCTTAGAAGGGCTGTTGGGTTCTTTGTGGGTGATTCCTGCCTAACAGAGTACTAAATGCAGACCCTAACACTCTCCCTGAAACGCAGCAGCTCTATCCCTAACGACATCCAGACAGCATCTGAGCCGAGCACCGCGGCCAGTCAGTAGTATATTCCAGGGTCACCTGATCAGGCCAGCCAACCCCTGCTATCGACATGTAAGGGCCCCACGTGATGCTGGGTGTACTGCAGAGTCTCCTGGCTTGTGATTGGCTGAGTTTATAGGTGCCAAAAAAGCACGATGCAGAAGTTGCCATTTCCTCGAGCATGGCGAGATACTCGTCCGAGCAGCGAGCACAAGTATGCTCGCTCATCTCTATTTATCACCTTTTAGTAATTTAGAGATGAGAGTTATTAGATGACCCACAAAAAGTTAAAGTAAAAAGTAGTACTCAAACAGCTAGGAAAACAGTGACAGAATGGCTCAATATTTTTAATAAAGGCCAATTTAAAAAAATATATTTTTACCCCAAAATTAGTAAAATGCAATCATAAAAGAATTGCCCCTCAATGTGTACATAGTTTTTAACAACCGCGGCTCTGCAGTATATGACACTAATTTTTGATAGCATCAAAATCTGCCAAGTGAACGGCCCCTAGAAAATTGAAACAGTATTCAACTATTTTTGTGATTAATTCCTCAGTGTTTTCAGAAATCATTCATGACAACTTTATTTATTTAGGTTTCTTATAAGGTCATTCTTAAAGATAAATTGCATTAATCTACCCAAATATCATACACATTGCTTCATTAATGTAAACTGTTTGTTATTGTTTAGAAAATTAAATCTTTTCATGCCATTATTTTGCTGCAAGCTTTCATCCTTCAATTTTAGATGTGGAATTCATCCATATGCCTACGTTATTTGATAATCAAGTGTAATTTAATATTTTGCCTCATCATGCTTCAGCTCTTCCTTCCAGTTAACCTCAATTATCAATTTCCTTTGTTTGCAAGAACCAGTTTGAGAAAGAATTGAAAAGTTAATCAATATGGTGAAATTTTCTGTTTTAATAGGTTTCAATGCTGGTAGTGCATTTTTCATGTGTGTATTGCACAGTAGTTTTGGGATTTTTCGCCCTATCAGATGCACTTCCCGCCCCCATCCCCCAAAAGTGGCAGGAAAATGTTAGTGCATCTTATGGGGTGAATACTAATAATAGTATTGGAAGCGCTCATTAGAACAGGAAGTTAGGGAAGCCGTGAATGCAGTGCTCCTCGGGCTCTATACTTCCTTTCCTTCTCACTGTGCTGTGACAGCTCTGTGACTTCACGCTGTGCAATGTCAAGTCACAGTACAGGGTACCAGGAAGGTGAATGTTAGGTGTGGTGGCAACCAAAGCAGTAAAGCTAAGTTGATTTTTTTTTTGTCTGCTCTGAGTAACATAGTAACATAGTTTGTAAGGCCCGAAAAAAGACTTCTGTCCATCCAGTTCAGCCTGTTTTCCTACAAGTTCATCCAGAGGAAGGCAAAAAAAAGTATGGGGGTCTTAATTGAGGTCTGAATAGGGGTTATTCATATCGGGGGTCTTATCTGAGATCTGAATGGGGGGGTCTTTTTCACAATGGGGCACTGATCTGATGTCTGATTGGGGGTTATATTGCACTTTTTACATGCTGTTCACATTTGCATAAGCACTTTAATGGTATTTTTTTGCACTGGCTGTGATATTTTGAGATGATGTAATTGATTAATGATGTAATTGTCTGCACATGCACTTTACCTTTATATACTCTGTTTGCACTGTTGGTTGTTGCTTGAGAAAGGCTCAGTCGAGCCGAAACGTCGCACGTCCCACATGGGTAAATAAATTTTGATTTGCCTTTTACTTTTTTGAGAGTGCTGCCTGAATTTTTATTTTTGTGATTGGGGGTCATACACATTGGGGGCCTGATCTTAGGTCTGAATGGGGGATCTTATTTACATTGGGGGCTTTGATCTAAGATCTGATTGGGGGTCATTCACATTGGGGTCTGATCTGAGGACTGAATAGAGGTCTTTTTCAAATTGGGGGTGTCAGCTGATGACTGAATAGGGTCTTATTAATATTGGGGATCTGATCTGAGGTATGATTAAAGGTCTTAAAAACATTGAGGGTCTGATCTGAGGTCTGATTGAGGTCTTATTAACAATGGGGGCCTGATCTGAGTCTTATTAACTTTGGGGGTCTGATTGGGGCTCTTAACTGAAGTCTAATGAAAAATGTTTTTTTCCTCCTCTAAAACCTAGGTGTGTCTTATGGGTAGGTGCTTCTTATAGGTTGCAAAATATGGTACATATGGTAAATGATAGTCACAAAGTTGGATATATGTAAATAAATACATGCAAATATTAATCTATCTGCGTTTGTTTTGAACATTTATTACGAGCCAAATACCATGATGTTTCTAAATGCATTACTTGCAATTAAACAGATTCCAGGGAACTAGGGATGAGCGAACCGAACCGTAACGAACCGGATTCGTTACAAACTTTCCCAAAAGTTCCGAACCGAATTTTGATAAAGTTCGTAACGAATCTGGTTAAAATAACGGCGACGCCAAATATACGTATATTCATTGAGAATGTACGCCAATGCGTACGCTAATGCGTACGCTAATGCGTTAGAAATTCATAAAATGCGTACACATTAGCGAACATTCTCAAATATGCGTATATTTAGGGTATGGAATATGCCGTATTCCTTACCCTAAATATACGCATATTTGAGTTTACATTCTCAAATATGCGTATATTTTGCGTCGCCGTTATTTTGAGCGAACCGAACCGAACCGTAACGAGCCAGATTCTTAACGAATCTGTTAAAAAAAAAAACGGCGACGCAAAACTGTACTTTTTTCACAGAATAGACCAGGATACAAGGGATTATTACTCCTATAATCCCTTGTATCCTGGTTTTCTGTGAAAAAAAAGATGTGTGACGTCACCCACACAGACCAGGAAGTGCCTGATCGCGCCGACATTTTGTCAGTGCGTTTTGAGACATCAAAGAGAGCAGAGCTCAGTAGATAGAGAGGAAAAAGAAATAGCTAGATAGATCGATAGATAGATAGATAGATAGATAGATAGATAGATAGATAGATAGATAGATAGATAGTCAAACAAGTAGATAGATACAGGGAGAGATAGAGAAGAAATAGAAAGGTTTAGTGAGAAAAGCAGGAGAGAGGAAGAAAAAGCTAGATATAGAAGTTAATGTGATAGATAGGGAAAGAGGCTGAGAAAGCAAGAGATAGGTAGAGATAGGGAGAGGAAGTCATATAAATAAAAAAATTGTGTCATTTAGGGAGAGATAGGGTGAGAAAAAAAATTGTGTGAGAAAAGAGTCAGGACAGGTAGCATTCCTGTTTTGTGACCGTACACGCTACACGTTGCTGCTCAGCTGGGTGCTGTCAACCCCGTTAAGCCACAACAAAAACAGTTAAAAAAAACTTCAAAAAAAGTTAAAAACAAATTTAAAAAAATTTAAAAAAAGTTTAAAAAAAAGATAAAAAAAGTTATAAAAAAAAAAGTTTAAAAAAGTATAAAAAAAATATATCATTACATTTTCCCCCACACAATAAAAAAATGTCCAAGCGTCCTACTTCCAGCACTTCCCAGGCAAGGAGTGCAACAGGAGGCGGTGAGGGTAGAAGAAGTGGCAGCACCAGGCCCGGTGGCAGCCGGGGTAACAGGCGTGGCAGCAGGGTGCAGCTACCCCTGACGGCCACTGGTCAAGTAAGAACCACACAGCCAGCGGTTCTAGATTGGCTTACCCAATCCTCCAGTTCCACCGCCCAAAGCTCCCAAACAAGGAGTCAAGCATCCGCTGGATCATCTGACACCACCCTTACATGGGACGGTCAGCGAGAGTCCTCTGCCCCATCCCCTGTTATTAGAATGCCACTCTCCTTTGGGGCACCTTCTGCCAGTGAACTCTTTGCAAACCTTGATCTGCCCTTGGAGTCTCTACCACTTTTTAGTGATGAGGAGGAGGAGGAAGTCCACCAAAGTCAGCGGGTGGAAGGTACTGAGACTCCAGAGGAAGTTTTGGCTGTAAGCAGTCAACAGAGCCAGGGAGGGGCATCCAGTGCCACACCTGATATCCTGTCCCAGCCACCGGAGGAAAGTAGCAGTGGTCCTGACTTTGAAGATGATGTCGCTGATCGGACGTGGCGTCCTCAAGCAGCATTATCCTCAGCATCGTCGGTGGAGGAAATAGAGGTGCCACCGACACAGCAACATCCCACTATTGCAAGCAACCGAGGCACAAGAGGGAGGGGTAGAAGACAAGCTACCAGGCAGAGATCACCCTCTCAAAGCCTTGGTCCTGAGAGGGCACCCTCAGGCAGTAGTGGCAGTCAACAGCCAGCAAGACCCCCCGTGGCTGTCAGCAAACCACGGTCCTCAGTCGTCTGGCAGTTCTTCCGCCTGGGGACAGATAAGCATATTGCTTTGTGCCTGCTGTGCAATGAGAGGGTCAGTCGTGGTCGGGGTGATAATCTGGGGACAACATCCATGCGAAAGCATATGGAAAGGCAACACCAACAGGCCTGGAAGAACCGTGACCCCAATACCACCTCCTGTCATGATGTACCATACACTGCAGATCCCATCATGCAGCATCCTCTCACTGGAACTCAGGGCTCGTCAGCCTCAGTTGCCAGCAGCAGCACAGTGTCACTGCCATGTACACCGCTAATGAGGCAGCAATCCCTGACTGAGTCCATGGGCAGACGTCAGGTGTATTCCAGCAGCCATCCCATGGCCCAGAAACTGACCGGACACCTGGTTAAGCTGCTGGTGCTTCAGTCCCTGCCCTTCAACCTCGTGGACTCCCAGCCTTTTAGGGATTTCATGGTGTGTGCGCACCCCAGATGGCGAGTCCCCAGCCGCCACTACATCTCTGCAAAAGCTGTCCCATCACTGCACAGTTATGTGCAGAAAAAGGTGGGCGACTCATTGGGACTCTCGGTGTCCAAGAGTGTGCACCTGAGTGCTGATGTCTGGTCCTCAAATTATGGCCAAGGGCAGTACATGTCTGTTACTGCCCATTGGGTCAACATCCTCCCAGAAGACCATCAGGAAGTTGGCCCATTCTTGCCACTGTCACCTCCACGGTGCTTTAGGGGGCCAGCAGCGGGAAGCAGAAGTTCTGCCTCCACCACCTTGCAAACATCCGCCGCTTCTACTGCATTACAACCTGCCCCGGTGTCTTACCACCGATGTCAGGCCCGGCGCTCTCAGGCTGTCCTCCATTTGGTGAGCCTGGGTGAAAGGAGACACAGTGGGCAGGAGCTCCTCCGGACCATCAGGGAGGAGGTAGATCAATGGCTGACCCCACGTCAACTAACGGTGGGAAGTGTGGTAGCAGACAATGGGAGGAACATTGTCTCTGCATTGCAGCAGGGAGGGCTAAGTCATACACCTTGTATGGCACATGTGATAAACCTCATAGTGCACAGGTTTCTTCGATCATTTCCTGCACTACAAGACCTTATGAGGATGTCACGCAGAGTGTGCAAACACTTCAGCCACTCCTACACTGCAAGGAACACCCTGCTCAGGATCCAGAGACAGCGCAGTCTGCCCCAACATCGGCTAATCTGCGACGTGCCAACACGCTGGAATTCTGCCCTCCATATGCTGGACCGCCTGTACGAGCAAAGGTCAGCCGTTACAGACTACCTCATGGGGCAATCAGGCAGCTTCACGCCACACTGTGACTTCCAAGTCACACACTGGCAGATGATGCGTGAAGTCTGCCAATTGTTGATCCCTTTTGAGGACGCAACTTTGTTTGTGAGCAGGAATGACTATGGGATCAATGACATCATCCCACTCGTCCATGTTCTGGAAAGTGCGCTGAAAAGCATCATCAGCGAGGATTCCCAGGCCACCACTCCAAGGCTGAACATCGCCTTGAGCCCAGAGATGGATGAAGTGCAGATGGAGGGTGAGGAGGAGGAAGATGTCCATGCCCAGCCATTCCACACACCGCCACCTGGCTTCTCTGCCTCTCAATCACAGGAGGAGATGGAGGATGAGGTGGTAGAGGAAGCGGAGGAAGACCCCAGCAGACCCTGGAACTATACCGAGGACAGTGGAGAGGAGAGGCGCTCATTGTCCTTGGTGCAGATGGCAAGGTGCTTAAGGGAGTGTCTGAGTAGTGACAGCCGGATTGTGGACATCCGCCAGAGGGACCAATACTGGCTGGCCACCCTGGTGGACCCTCGCTTCCGCCGCAAAATGGCGGAATTTTTCCCACCATCAGAGAGGGAGGCAAAACTGGGGTACTACCGGGACCTACTCACCAGACAGCTGGTCTCTACTTACCAGCGAGACCAGCCAGGTTCCCAGACAACATCCGCTCGGGGGGAACCAGCGCGCTCCACTACCACCACCACTAGTGGAGGCGTGAGAAGTCGCTACAGCCTCCAAACGCTGATGAGCGATTTCATGCAGCCAGCTGCTGAAGAGGGGACACAACACCGGACTCATGGCGTGGACCAGCATGAGCTCACCCACCAGGTCACTGCCTACCTGGATTGTACCCTGCCCCAAAGTGTCACCAACCCCGTGCAGTACTGGGCAGAGAAACTGGACATTTGGCCTCAACTGGCAGAGTTTTCTTTGGCTCTGCTGTCCTGCCCAGCCAGTAGTGTCGCGTCAGAGAGGGTGTTCAGTGTGGCGGGTAACATTGTAACACCGCAAAGAACGAGGCTCTCTTGCCACAGTGTTGAGATGCTGGATTACATCGGATTATACCACCCCCCTGCCTGATGTGAATGACTAAGTCATCAGTCACCCGTCTTGCATGGCAATCCGTGTGTCCAAGAAAATGACCTTAAGATCCCAAATATGTGCCCAACGTAAAAATCCGTAATTTAACTTATCAAGTAATGTTCCCCCCTTAGACCCCAAATTAAAAAAAAAATCACCTTAAAAATTCCCTACTTAATTCGGATACATTTAAATAAACAGAACCCCATCTCCAAATTTCATGCCCATGGTGTGTTGGCCATTTAACATCTCCACACCAGCTTAATGCCTCACACCGGTGCACCGTCCAACCCATACCCCAAGAACAGTACCATCCCTAAAATAATCCCCACGACTATGCTTCACAAAGTGGGGATTTCACCTATTGTGAACTATAGCCGTGGGGTTCTATCCCTGGCACCCGTGCCAAGGAACACTACTCACCGTTTTGTGAGCGGGTACTAACTGTTCTTGAGGTATTTTGTTGATATCATGAGAGTAGTAAAATCTCGCACCGCAAATCCCGATGGGGTTCTTCTCTGTGCGAATGATTTCACGCCTCTCATGCAGTCATGCGTGGAATAAGGCTGTCTATGGGGTATATATCACGGAGGCTGCTGTCCTTCAACTGTGATATAAAAAACCTCCACACTTAGTTACAGCAACAAACAGTTGCTGAATGGCAGGTTTACTTGTCTTATTTACGGGTGCCTTTACAATGGGATGCTTTTTTGGGGTTCTCTGCTGCCTAAAATCCACAGCGCATCGTTGACTGATTTTATGCCACCTTCCGTACTATGGGGCTGGACGCAAATACCCAGTTCAGCGCAGAACTGCGTATGTCCGGACGGCACCATAGTACTGAATGCCGTTTGGTGAACGGTATAACAATGCCCTGTGGATTTTACTCAGCAGACCCGCAGCCCCCATGTGAAGGTACCCATAGGGTGAGGTTTTTTGGGAGTGACCAAAGAGAGGGTGGGAAGGTCACTCCCATACCCCATCAGAGGTTTTTCCCCTACCCATTTTAAAAGATAAGTCCAGGCAATTAATTACTTTCTGTGCCCTTATTTGACCCAGAAACTTAGGCCCCATTTACACGAATGTAAGTGAATGGAGCCGTATCTATCCGCGATTTTGCGGATAGATACGGCCCCATTCACTTACGGTCGTGTGAATGGGGCCTTATAAATTGCATGGACTTATCCTTTAAGCCAGCTGGTGACAGCACTAAAAAAAAACAAAAGCATACATCCATTGGTTTGGGCGCTGCACTCGGTTAGGACATCAAACTGGTGTAACAAAGATATATATATATATGTCTTACCAACAGCCATAGGCCCAGATTCAACTGGTTTTACACCAGAGTAGTTGTGTCAATTTGTAAAGTGAGTGGCAGTGAGGTGTCCATTTCATGAAAATTGGACACGTATTTTTGTATAATGGAACTGGCATAAAGCCTTCTTGAATTTGTGCCTTTTTAACCGTATCCGTATCCTTCGCGACCAGCGCCGTACATGTACGGCGCTGGGGCGATGCGGGCACATGGCGCCCGCTCGCGGGTGCGGCGGGCGTCATGGCCGGCAAGTCTCTGCTGTTTCTAACAGCAGAGACTTGCCGCTACTTACCGCCATCGGCGGCGTCTTCCGGGGTGACTAGATGCCGTGATCACACGTGATCACGGCATCTAGTTGCGTCTAAACCCGGAAGCGTTCGCTTCCGGGTGGTGTACAGACACCCCGTGTGGCCAATCGGGGTGTCTGTACACCATATGAAAACTGTAATCCTCGCTGGTGAGGATTACAGTTTTCAAAGTGCAATTCTTATTCTGGCCACTAGATGGCAGGCCAGGATAAGAAATGAGTCTATAAAACCCAGAATTGCTCATAAAGAAAAAAAAAAAAAAAGCCACAATTTATAAGCCCATATTTGAGCTTTCTAATAGTAAAAAAAAATTTAAAAAAAATGTTAAAAAATATATAAAAAATAAAAAAGATGTAAAAGTTCAAATCACCCCCCTTTCCGTATAAGTAAAAAATAAATACCTAAATAACAATAAATATAGACATCATGGGTATCACCGTGACCGAAAACGCCCGTACTTTTAAAATATAAAAAAAAAATTCAAATACGGCGAATTGTGTGGCGGAAAAAAGCGTCCAAATGGCGATTTGCCGTTTTTTGTCGCTTTTTTTTTCTAAAAAAAATTAAATAAAAAGTGATCAAAAAGTCATACACACCCCAGAATGGTATCAATAAAAACTTCAGATCGTCCCGCAAAAAATGAGCCCCCATACAGCTCTGTACACATAAATACCAAAAAGTTATAGGGGTCAAGATTTGACAAGGAAAAAAAAAAAAAAAAAAAAGGGCAACTTTCTAATTATTTTATCACTATGAAAACGCAGGAAAAACTATACATATTAGGTATTGCCGGATTCGTACTGACCAGTAGAATGAAAGTAACGGATCAGTTTTAATGCACATCGAATGCTGTAAATAAGAAACCCGTAGAACTGTAGCGGAATAGCGTTTTCTTTGCAATTTCACCCGGTTTGGAATTTTTTTCCCGCTTCCCACTACACCGTATGCAATATTAAATGGTGGCGTTGGAAAGGACAACTTGTCCCGCAAAAAACAAGCCCTCATACAGCTATGTGAACAGAAAAATAAAAGAGTTATGGCTGTTTGAAGGCAGGGAGCGCAAAACGAAAATGCAGAACCGAAAAAAGCTCCGGGCGCGAAGGGGTTAAATGTCCTTTCTTCACCTCATGGATTCTGTGGGTGAGGTTGTCTGTCTATTTCACCGTATCCGTATCCTACTAGACTAGCTGTAATGTTAGAGGGTTTTTTTTAACGTTGACTGTCCTGTGCTGAACTCAACATCAACTTTTTGTCATGTATAAAAACTGATTTTTACAAGCGTGCATATTCTTAGCTTCCAACTTCATTTCTCTGTACTAGGCCCTTCTGGGTCCAAAAGAATACTGCTCTTACTAATGCCCCCACCATCAATTGTCTATTTGGAAACATACTGGGTGCAATCAAGTGCTGCCGCCTCCTCCTCCTCCTCAACTTGTCTCTTCTCAACCCTACTGGTTCACCACCAGTCCCTCAAAAATAATGTTTTAGGGTCTGTTCACCACCAGGCCTTCTACCATAATGTTTTCAGGGGTCTGTTCACCACCAGTCCCTGACAAATAATGTTTTAGGGTCTGTTCACCACCAGGCCTTCTACCATAATGTTTTCAAGGGTCTGTTCACCACAAGTCCCTCAAAAATAATGTTTTATGGTCTGTTCACCACCAGGCCTTCTACCATAAGGTTTTCAAGGGTCTGTTCCCCACCAGGCCTTCTACCATAATGTTTTCAAGGGTCTGTTCACCACCAGGCCATCAATCTTAATTTTTCACGGGTGTGACTGATGCCCTCCTTTATGTGTAATAAAAGGTGTATCGGAGTGCCTGTTCCTTGAAATTTTTGGCTGGACTTGAGCTTTACGTACAAGTCATCATATATTTCATAACAATTTTTCTTCAAAGTATGTCAGGAAGGGGTTAAAGGTTTTAAAAAAACACAAAACACAGGTTTAAAGAAAAATATTTTAGCAATTACAAATTATTAATAAAAAAACAAAATAAAATAAATATTAAACTGGAGGTTGACGACGCCTCGCCAACATGGCTTGCATCGCCGACACCTCTAATTGAAGGCTGCGTTGGATGCGGGAGGCAGCATAGAGCCGCTCATTTACCCTTCTGAGGGCTGCCTTCAATTCGAAGTCTGTGGGGATAGCTGTAGGGGTGGAAACATTAATACAATTAGTATTATCTAGTTAAAGGGGTTGTTGCACAAAAAATATTCTACACTTTCAAAGCAGCACCTGGATTTGAATACTTTAGCAGTTACATGTCATTAAATATTTTGTATATCTACTCGAACTGACTCAGTTATTCAGTGAAATGTATTTTTATTGAGCCTTTTTTTTCTTATGTCTTTGAACAGCTCACTGACAAGGTCACACATGCTCAGTTTAAATATTCTCTGCCTCCTCAATCTTAAACTGCCTCCTGTCCTGAGCTGTGATAGGGAGAGATGGACACGAGTCCTGACATGCAGCAGAATAGACACTAGTCACACTACCCTTGAGTAACCAGCTTGATGTAGCAGAGTAATTGGGGCAGATCTCTGGATCTATGTGAGGTGCAGGGCTGTTTCTCGCTTTGTTAAAAAGAGATTGCCAATGTACTATAATATTATGTGATGTATGTCACCTTTTTCTTAAATATTTTTGGTGTAACTCAAGTTTCTACTTCTTTCACTACGTTGATTTTAAAATTATTGTGATATGTCTGCTTCACTAACCACTTGGAGAACATAATGTGTACACAGTCTAGTTATCATAACATGTTGGGTGACATGATCCTAGTGCTTGAGAATATTTCACTTATGTGAATTATGGCTTTGTACTTACTAGACACCCATACGGCGTGGTCCTCCCAGGGTCCTGGGGAAAACTCTGCCTCCCTGACAGTTGGAGCTACAAAAGATAAAGCATAAATTTAGATTCTATTTTGAAGACAGAAGTTCCACCAATTACACTTTTGATTTTAGCGGACGCCGAGGTGACTAAGTGAAGGCGTCTATGACTGACGAGCGGTGGTGCATTAAAGGGTTAATGAACTCAGCCTGCAGTAAGGGGAAAAAATGGTTCGGCCCGCGGGGGTGTTTCTCTTGTGGACACTGTTTCTAATTACCAGCAAGAGGGTGTTTCTTTTAACCCACACCCCTGCGTCCTGGTTGGCTGAGGTGGTGGTAGCGGCTAAGGGGTTAAAAGGATGGCCCTGATAGGGGGATGGCCTCTTTCTCCAGCATCTTCACTGAAAGCTTCCCACCCTCCCTTCCCCATTATTTCATCCTTTTCTTTACTTTTTCTGATTCATTTCTGGTTTGTTTCAGTGTTTTACATTGCAAGTCACAACAGAGGTCGGTTGACGATTTCAGACGGCAGACTTGCCCACAGAATGCTGTGGGGCATAGCACTTCAATACTCCGGGTTATCGTGTTTATGGTCAACAAGTTGAAGTTTTGGATAAGATAAGAAAATAAAGCTGTGACCGACCCTTACCCAACTTAAGGAGTTGTGTGTTTTATTGGCCGGCTGCGAGGGTGGTTTGGCGGGGGGTTTAGAGAGGTCAGTCTCAGCAGTCTACCTACCTTCTACCTCGGGGGCTGTTGGAGTGGCAGGTGGGCTCCTCTGTGGCTGGGGTTGAGGCGGGGTAGAGGGCCCCTGTGGTGCAGCAGCTGTAAAAAATCATTAAATAATGGCATTTCATTCAACTTAAATGAACTGTTGTAATTGCTGATGTTGATACATGTGAATAGTTTGGGGCTGGATCCCATTCCTAACCACTAGTGCTCTTATATCACTGCTGCTGCACTCCCACATAGCCTGGATAAAAAATTAATTAAATATGTTTACACTTACTAGAAGTTGATGGAACTGTGGGGGCCGTCAGGCCTCGACGGTGACGTCGCTGACGTCGCTCTGCAACATAAATCCGTACACAATTGTTATGATGACCGTTTTTAATACTAACACTGTATACTACTATGAAGATATTATGGGTGAGAGAAGGGCGATATGATGTGGAGTGGGCATTTAAAGTTAAGGGATCATAGAATATCTGGGATGCATATTTGATGGAGGGGGCATTTCTTGGGAGGGTTGAATGAATGAATAAAAGATGTCTGTGTGTCACATTCTGCAGATACAAACATAACAAATATAAATACTGCACATACAATGCACTAGTATACCATAGCTCCAGTCCCAAGCGTTCCGGATTAGGCTGGACTGTCAGGATTTTAGCGGCTGAGTCCGGGAATGGGTGGCTATGTCCCGTGGTCAGCTGTCTTTGCATCCATAAGAAGCAGAGACGGGTGACGGTAAGCAGGGAGCAGTCCCTTCACCTTCCCCGACGTCCAGTGTAATGTCTCCTTGTGGCTGCCCCCATACAGTATAATGTCTTCTCCTTGTGGCCCCAAGTGTTTTTTTTATTCTAAATGGGTATTATTTATTGCAATACATTTCTTAATATCTTTATTGTGGGAATATTTTTGATATCGCCCACTCCAGACACATTAGATGCAGCATGAGCACGTCTTTGAGTCTGTGTGTAGGAGGACGAAGCACTAACTATGAAGGGGCATATATCTAAGGGTACTTTCATACTAGCGCGAGAGATCCGGTGGGCTGCTACGGCCGGGAACAGCCCAACGGATCTCTCCGGATCCAGCATTTGCCTGACACAAAAAGGAGAACGGCCAACCCCATCAACAATAATGGGTGACGGTGCTGAACCGGCCGCTATCCAGCAAGAACGCCGGGAATTTGCAGGGCAAATACCGCGGATCAGCCTGCCGGATCACCACCACATATGTGAAAGTAGCCTAAGGCAAATTACTGTGAAGGGGCACGTATCTGAGAATATCTTCACTTGTTTGAGTGGAGTTAGAGGCGTGGCCTAGCATGAAAGAAAATTTCTGCAGCGCACCACGCACGCCCACGTTGTCCTTCTATACGGTTTTCATTATTGGCACTGGTATCAGGGTTGCCAACCAAAATTTTTTTTTTTTCTGGACAACTTTGGACAACTTATCCCAAAATCACGGACGGTCAACATTTTTAAAGGAAAAATTTGAAAACCATAATGAAGGATAAATATAAAGTAATAAAGGTCTATAGCTCAATATACTGATCAGAACTCATTACCACCATTTACTGTGAGCTGAAAAATGATGATAATTACCACCAAAATAATCTAGTATCACCAGCCTCTAAAAAATCACGGACCCCTATATTTTTTTCACGGACATAGGAAAAAAGTTGCCTATTTTTACGGACTGTCCAGAAATTTGTGGACAGTTGGCAACCCCGACTGGTATATATACAATACAGTACACTAATTTATTAACATGATTTTACTTTTTAAATATTTTGTTACTTACCCCTTCTTATCTCCTCCTGTATCTCCTTTAGCCACTCTGGGGTTTTTATTTTTAGATCCGACCATCGGCGTTGGATCTGGCCGGGGGTCCGCACAGTCCTACACCTATGTAGGAGGCCTCGGATCACCACCTCTATTACCTCCTTTCTGTGCACATGTTGATGACGGTGTGGGCCATCATAGTTCTCCCGGTCCATGACACGGACCATGTATTTGAGCTCCTCTGAGCTAAAAGCAGCTGCTCTTCTTGCCATCGCTAGGCCTCTACGTCGTGCGTGCGTACGTACGTACGTACGAATAGTACGCTAAAGATTTGTACGCTAATGCGTACGTATTCCGTCAAGTAGCGTACTTTTAACAACGCTACACTGTATGTTCGTTACTGGAGTAGGAATGTTCGCAGACGCAGTGTATTTGTACGCTAATGCGTACATATTCAGTTAAGTAGCGTACCTTTGACAACGCTACACTGTATGTTCGTTACTTTATTATGAATGTTCGCATTAGCGTACACATTAGTTTAAATTCTCAAATATGCGTATATTTTGCGTCGCCGTTGTTGAAGTCACTTTGATTTTTTCTACTTTTTTCATTGTAATAGCAACTGCAAGTAAACGAAACTATACCCTACCAGACTCCCATTATTGTTGCAGCAATTATTCAGCCATTATAGCAAGGTTCGTTTTAGGTTCGGTTCGTACGAATCCGAACTTCAAGAAAATTCGCCAAACCGAACCGAACCGAACCGAACTTTTCAAAAGTTCGCTCATCCCTACAAGGAACCCAAAAACTAAGAAATGCTTTTCACAATCTGTTGTATATACTGTAAAATGTATAGTCAGCAGAACCCACTTCTTTTAGCGGGATTGGCTAAAATATAATGCATGTGGGGAGCTCCAGCCTCTCCCTGAAAAGATTATGTCAGTAGAGAAAACCATGGGGCTTATTGAATTTTGCCCCATCCTTTTCTTCATTCAGGGGATGAACCACAGCCAGAGGTGTCAGCAGTGAGCTTCTCCCCATTAAAAACACATACAAGTGGTATTCAATAAGTTAGCTACCTGGATATGAAATTTTTCTTAGAAACTTGAACTCACTAATTTTTTATGTAATCCCCTTTGGCTTCAATACACTTATTCTAATTTTCCTCCAGTGAACGGATGCTCTCAGAATAAAAGCAGACTTCTTGCTGCTGTCAGGACCCTGTTACCCCCTCTTTGACTGCATTATCATCAGGAAATCGTTTCCCATACAAAATTTTTTCAGTTTCTGAAAGAAAAAGTAATCACATGCATTACTTGATCACAGCTTGTGATTTTTCAAGTATGTGAACTGGCACATTGTTGTGAAGCAGCAACACACCTGCCAACAACTTCCCATAGCGTTTCTCTTCTGTATTCCAAAAAACGGCTGCCATGATCTTTCCAGCTGACTGCTCCACATGAAATTTCTTTGGAGTTGGTGACCTCTCGTGCTTCCATGGCATGGACATTTGTTTGGTCTCAGGGTCATGGTGGTGGAATTATTAGAAGTAGAAGTCTCCTAGATTTTCTCTAAGCATGTCTGAATTTTCTTGGTCAAATTGCTGGCAGCAAGTTTTTTCCACAGATGTCAACATTCGTGGCATCCACTGGGAACTGAATTTGACATTATCAAAACATCATGAATGATACTGGAAACTATGCCAACTGGAATGCCTAATTCAAGAGCTATAACAGTGGCCTCCACTTTACAGCACATTTCCTACCCCAATTAAATTGCTTGGTCCAAAACTTTACTTAGTAGTAGGAAAGTGCATCATCACCACATACCGCAATCATCCTTTCATTAATTTCTTTAGGCTTCTTTTCTTAATTTTTAAGGATTCTCATCACTGAACAAAGTTCTAAATCCCTCACTTTCTTTGTAGAACCACTCTGTACTGCACTTGCCATCCTGTCACTTACAGTGCTTCCATAAGACTGAACTGCTACTGTGCGTGTTGCATGTCCAGACATTTCTCAACCTGCACAGACAAGCTCAGCTCTCTAACACTGACAGAACATGCTAGAGTAGATAACTTATTGAACACCCCTCATACATGCTTGGCAAAATAGAGCATGTATTTGTATGGAGGAGTCAAGAGAGATAACTGTTTGCCGAATTAGTGCATACCTCCCAACTGTTTCATATCTTCTGGCAGAACAGTACCAGTTTTTAGTGGCTGTTCAGTGCTCCTAGAATGGCTGAGGTAGTTTCAGCTCTCAGCTTGCAGCGACCGGACCGCAGGGTTGATATGTGAGTGTAGTGGTGAGCCTATGGGTGTAGTAGTTATTGTACTCACGGTTCTGCAGCTCCCTGGGCCGGCATGCAGTGATGGGAAGGTTGTAGATGAATGCTTTCTTAGCTGTGTCTATTTTTCAATAACCTGGCTTCCGGGGTCTGGAACCTAATAACAATGTGGCAACCAACAGGGCGGTCTCCCTAGCAGCAGGCATCAATCCTCTGCGTCCATTATTTGTTCAGGTTGCTTCCAGTCACCTTGGCTTTCGTCTCCTACTTGTTACTGTCCTGGAAAGTGCCCGGGGGCGCATGTCAGCATCTACATGCTCCACTCCTCTCCTACACTCCTCTATTCTTACTCCCTGATACTGAGCCTGTTCTATATATATGGGATGATAGCACCACCTAGTGGCGTGTGAATGTATTACAGTAACCAGTCTGTTAAGGAATTTGCAGCTTAAATACACATACAGCATCATAATAACATGGCATATTCAAAGATTTAAAGTGCCCACTTTTAACACGAAGTGGGACACTGCAATCTGTCTCTGTGGCCCTAAGATGCAGAGACAGCTGATTGTAAGGGGGAAGCAGGGAGCCTACTGTTCCCCACTTCATCATTCAGCTTCCGACGCTCCACAGCAGCAACACGCTGCAGGCTGGGAATCAGTTTTTGCTCCTCCTACACAGCAAGTGCATTGTGTTACAATATCTCGCTGCTGGGAGCGCTGGAAGCTGAGCTATGATCATAGGGGAAACCAGGTGAGTATTTACTGATTTTTTGTTTGTTTGTTTGTTTTTACTTCCTGTGAAAGAGGCACATTGGATCATTTTACAATATCTTGATATAGTTTAGGTAAATAAGAATGTGGAGATAACTAGCGTGTTTTATGAGGGAAAAAAGTCAGTCTTTTAAAGAGCCATCACTTTTTTATTTTCCTACTAGCGTAATTGTAAGTGGGCTTGTTTTTTGCAGGATAATTTGTAGTTTTGATTGATATCATATTGAGATTGAGTATTTATTCATCTCTGTGGATGAGGGAGAGGGGTTCCAACACTTTTAAAATGTGTTCAATAACTGTATTATGGCAGATTGCCAAGATGTCCAGGAACTGTGTACTGAAGAACTATTAGGTGGTAGACAGTCTGTTTACTTCCAGAAATGATGTTTCGTACTTTGGTCATATGTTCTTCCATGCATCTTTTCTCCATGTTCTCAAAGTGCAAAACTTTACTGAAAATATAACTGTAGTGCTCTCAGTCATACCTCATTGAATGATCTCAGTCCCAATCAAAGACCCCTAAAGCCTGAATGACTGCTGTGTGTTGCGTATGTAGCTATGAATGGAAGTTGAGGAAAAATGCTTAGATATACACTGTCATGGCACTGATTTGTGCACTGCGTCTCCAGTGTCTGCAATATTCTCCTGACACCCTAACTCAGCATTTAGTTGTTTCCTGCCTTGCCCTTCTTGTTATGTTAGGCTGGGTACTAAGGCTGCAATGATTGACATATTCCCTGCAATTAACCAGGACCAGTTTGCAGGCCGCCTAACATACATTTTTATTAATACATTTTGGGCGTCATTTATCAACCAGAAATACTCCTAAATTAGTCATATTTCTGGTGCAAATTGTGGCACAAAGTCCTTTGCACCACAATCTGTGACTTCCCCCTGTTCACACCAGGTCTAAAAAAGTTGGAATGGCATGGGTGGGGAACGGACAGGCTGGTAGGCTCATCTCATTCACTTTTTCTACGCCTATTTTAGGTGTAGAAAATGTTCTAAATGTTTGCAGCTAGGAAGCTGTCTTACATTTTGAAGGTCTTTAGCGGATCTGCCAACGTTATGTAGAGGTTGGCACTTCATCATAACTGCGGCGGATCCACCACAAGGTATATGGACTATTAAAACTGGCGTCTAAAATGCCGGTCTTAATAAATGTTCCCCTTTATTTTTACTTTAAAATTTTTTAATATTTATTATTATTTTTACATAACTAATTTTAGTCTTAAGTACCAATAACATTTTTTTCACTGTCTGTGTTTTTTTTAAATGTAGTTATATAAGACCTTGAATTTTGCGGGATGCATTCAAGTTCTTACAGGGCTTGAACAAACAGAACTTTGGATGATCACTGGGGGTGAAATATAAATATCTTTACATGACCACACACTATGAAAACCTTTTTTTTACTAGTGTATGAAAAAAAACCTGTAAATTGCCATTTTGTTTGGAATCAGTTGAAAAACATAACATTTTTAGACAATCTAAAGCTACTATAATAATCATGAGTAAACAAAAAAGGCAAATGTAATGTAAATGCAAAAATACAAAATACATGAAAAAAATGTCCATTAAAGCAATTACACAGTTATAAAATAATTGGCACATTGGAAATTACCATTGTGATCTCCTTTAAAGAAAGACATTGCTTAGTTATTTAAAATGTAACCACTGGAGATTTATGTTGCATTTAGAATTTTGTTCTCTTTTGTCTTACATAATTTTTTTTCAGCCAATTTGCCTCTCCAAATAATGTTGCATGCTATTGCTTTTTGAGTACTGTTTATTGTATTTACCTGTCAAAATAAAATGTGAAAAAGAAGCCATTGATTTATTGTCGTATAGAAACATACAAATTGGCAGGGAAGAACCATTTTGCTAAATTAGTCTGCCATTTTCCTTGCTCATGACAAAACCATGCACTTTACTAAATTACTTTTATTAGGTTCTTTCTTTTAAATAAATTATTTCACTGTCTTTACATCCCGCTGCTATTGCTGATCACGTTCTTATGTACTCTGTGATCGTGTACTTTAGCACATAACCTAATCTTCCTACTTTAAAGTTAAAGATAAGCATTATGAATCATGACATGTTTTACTTCATCTAAAATAAAATTAATTTACCGGCTAATAAAATAAATATTTTAATGTAGAAAATGCATGACCCTCCATCGTCTGAAGTGAGAGTAATAATGAGGAAAGCGGAAGCATCTGTGTTAATAGAAAAATAAAATAAAGCATTATTTAAAATATGCAGGTCATTAATTAGTTTTAATGGTGATCTGTAGAGATGATTTGACATTTTCCCAATTGGTACTTTTTATTATGGAGCAGTATTTGTCACAGATATGATAATGGAGGTAGAAATATGGATTTACACGCCAATATTTTAGCCCCCATTGACTGCAAAATATCCACAATATTAATTTGTACCATGTATTTTTTAAACAGCCTTGTATCTCTAAGGCCTCATTTATATAGTTGCTTTCTACATTGTCATCGGGGCCATTTCTTACATATGCTATAAAATGTTAGAGATGTTATCTCTCTCTCTCTCTATATATGTATATATATACAAATAATAATGAAAGCGGCACAGCGACCCAAAAGCAGTTTTGTTGGTCTGCCAGCAGCTGCGGAAGCGATCCAACATCCAGTAGAATAAAAAATAAAATAAAAATTCCATGGCACTCCCAGAAATGTGGTTCAAAAGTAGTGTTCTTTAATCACCAAAGCAGTGAAAAGTCCCAGTAAGAGGACTGAAATGTTGCTTTGGTGATTAAAGAACATTACTTTTGAACCACATTTCTAGGAGTGCAGTGGAATTTTTAATATATATATATATATATATATATATATATATATTTATATATAATAAGGGATCGATTCCTCTCTCAGGGGGTCGTCATCACAGACTTCTTCACAACATGGGATTTTTAAGTCCACACAACTTTATTTTCACACTTTTAGCTCTAGCATGAAACAAAACCATCAAAATAACACCTGCCCGGCTAGGCTTTGACTACACATAGTTCAGCTAACTCACCTAAATACAAACGCTGTTCACACACGGCTTTTAAGTGTGACTCGAACCGTACCTTTGGGGGGAGATGGTCCAACAGTCCTCCTGACTCTGACCATTTGACCCTCTTCTCCTAGGGTCACTGGGCCCCCCAAACTCCCAGGCTACACTGAGCCTTGTGGCCCCTCAGCCCTCGTGGCTGAGACCACACAGAGCCACTGTAGGCTCTCACCTCTCAGGCCTCCTCAGCCTTTCTCTCTCCCAGGCTTCCTCACCCTTGTGGCCCCCCAGCCCAGCTGGCTGGGACCACACGGGCCCTCTCCAGGTCTGTTCCCTGGGGCCCTCTCTCTCCCTAACAAACAGTGCAGGCTAACTTATCCCTGCCTGATTAATCCAGCTGGCCTCACCTGGGGCCAGGGAAAACCTGTGACGGATTAGGGTATGTGGACTGGAAGACTCCCACTTCCAACCTGTCTCCCAGTCCAAGAAATCCGGCCCATGCACCATTAAACAGCAACCAGCTCCAGCAACTATGCTTGCTAAAGCTATACCACTTCTGGATTTCAGTTCTCACCTGGCTAAACTGACAAACCAGGCGAGATACACACCTCACACCTCACATTACTACACACATCACCACAATAGATATATATATATGAACTGCAACACTTTTGCATAATGACAACACACCTTTTTATGGACCGATAGCCAGAAGCATGAATGCCATAAAGAAGAATATGAGTGAAGGCATCAGAAGAAGCAACTGCTGAAAAGAAGCTGATTATGGAGGAACTTTACTGCTTTGGGATGCAGCCTAGATGCCACAAAGAAGACCAAGATAAGGAGGACAGGCTTACTCCAATTCTGAATGCTAGCTCTCCAGTTCTTTTTTCCCACTGGATCTGGTGATGCCAAATGATGTGCTGCAGTAGAGGCATGGTACCTAATATATGTTTGTGTTTGAAAGCCATTGGCTAATTTTAACCCCTAAACATGGCGCCCACTTGCGTGTGCAGCGGGCACCATGGCCGCTGAGTTTTTGATTTTTCAAATACCAGAGACCCACGGCACATAAATTTTCCCCTTCAGATGCCGTGGTCAAATGTGACCATGGTATCTGAGCAGCCTATAAGCAGAAGCCGTGGGTTTTCGGTCCAGTAACTGCGTTCCCCGGCTGAGATCGGGGAACATGTTACATTGATGAAATAGTCCAAGGCCTCAAGCAGGCTTTGGAGCCTATTTCAGGTAAATACCAATAATCACCACTAGCTGGCAGCATTGTATTATTATAGAGCAAATGAAGTGTTCAATGATGGCTATATAGCCAGCAAAGAACATTATGGGCAATTGCCAGTTATTGTCACCCAAGGTGACTTAAAAAAAAAGTTTTTATAAATACAAAAAAATTTAAAAAATATATAAAAGTTGAAATCACCCCCTTTCCTTAAAATATAAATAAAAATACTTAACCAATAAAAAAAATAAACATCATCGGCATCATCACATGTGAAAGGGCCCATAAATTAAAATATAACAGTATTAATGGCATACGGCAAATGGCGTAAAGGGAAAAAAATAAAATCTATAAATAAAAAATAATTTTTTAATAAAAAGTGATTTAAAAAGTTGCATACAGTTCAAATTGGTATCACCGAAAAGTGCAGATTGTCCGGCAAAAAATCAGCCCTCACACATAACTACAAAAAAGTTATAGGGGTCAGAATACAGTGATAATTTTTTCTCTCAATTTTTTTTCTCAAAGGTTTTAAATTTTTTTCAGTATTAAAACGCAAGAAAAGTTATACAAGTGTGGTATCGTTGTAACCGTACTGACCTGGAGAATGAAGATAACAGATCAATTTTACATGGCATGTAAATGGATCCATTAGAAAGTACAACTTGTCCTGCAAAAAAATAAGCCCTCATAAGGCTATGTGAATGGAAAAATAAAAAAGTTAGGACTATGGGAAGACGGAAAGTGAAAAACAAAAATGCAAAAATTGAAAATCCCAGGGACCTGAAGGGGTTAATCATGCAGCTCTTGCACACAGCTAAGGATTTGTGTGCTAGCCTTGTGGAGAAAAAAAAACATACAGGAGATACTTGCACAGAGCTAGTGGCAGCCTAGCCTTGGTCTGGCATGTTTAGAGTCTGCACCTACAGGCCAGTTTCCAAGCTGACCACAATAGAAACAGATCTGGCCCATTTTTTCAAGGTTTTTGTAAGTACATTATATTGTCTCTATTGGTTCTTTCTTACTGAAGCAACCATCACCCTCCTCTAATGTCTCCTCCTCAGCACTCCGATCTGGTTCCCATTTTCGGTTCAACAAACAATGATCGTGATAGTCCTCACTCTCTTCAATACTTTTATCAGACTGTGATATGTCATTGTGGGCTACTTGGTCCTACTCACAATTCTCTCCTCTCCTCGAGTGCCACTACGACTATTACTACTACCACCCCCCCCCCACCAACAACACAGCTATGCATGGACTACCCCAGCTCTGCCTTAACCTCTTCCTCATGACAGTCCAAAGTTGATGTTTCCCACACATGTCTTAAATAAAAAGACTATCTTGAATATGATCAATTGCACATGTGTTTTGTTGCCTCTTCTTAGGAATAAAGATGGCCCTCCAAAAGTAGGGGGCAATGAAGACAGAGTAGATGCAAGTTAAAGGCTTTTCTGGGGCCACAAGGATGATGGGCAGGAGGAAAGTTGTGACTCCTGACCCCAAGGCGCAGAGTCAGACTCAGCAGTGATATAGACGTCATTCTGTGATGATTGAAAGGAACAGTGAGCCTTCCAATCTACAATGTCATTCTCTTTGTCCTCAATAATAATCTGTCCCCTATTAAAAGCAAAAAAGAACTGTGGCCTGTGTCGTCTTCTACTATTACTACTTCTACTGGAAAGAGAGCTGTCCCTGCTACTGTTGTTTGCACTATTACAGCCACCCACACTCTGCCTCTTGAATGACAAGACATGAGTCTTTTGTTTTCCACTCTTCAGTTTACCAGATATTTTATTTCTATAAATGAAAAGTTACAAGTTTGGGCCATAGCTTATTAAACAGTACAAAAATCACAGGTGTTTTTTTTTGTGTAATTTATAGACAGAAGCACAATTAAACGCACACTGGTATTGACAATTTACAATTTTAATACAATGAGTTGAATGGAACTGGCATATTAATGCAGTACATCGTGCACACTTAAACTTTCCCTGATAAAACCCTAACTTTTCTACTTCAATCTATCAATGTTTTCAGAGTAATTGTACAGTTTAATTCACCAACCTTACGACGTTTTGACTCCTAAGAGTATTTCTCAAGCAAGTATGTTACAACAGAGTGAAGCATATAAATACCCTAAATTCCAACAGATAAAAGGGGTTGGGAGGTGCCCATAGGGGTTAATCCCACCCAAATATACCAAATCCCACCTTTTTTTATCAAAACATTTGCCTGTTCAAACACCATATAGATAAATAGAAAGCACTGGGGTACAAATTAGCAGAGAGAAACACATACCATAATCGAGCTGCTGGAGAATGGGGAGGGGGGGGGATCAGTATCACAGAATCTGTCAAACTCGTCCATATATCATGTCTGCACATGTAACAAGAGGCTATAATGGTGGGTGCATTGCCCGCCAAGTAAGGCAAACCTATGGATGAGATATGAGAAAACACATGGTCCCAGCATCTAGTGCCTGAAGTGCAGCATGTGCAAACTATAACCCTAAATCAGAGAAAAAACTTGTTTTTTTCAATTGATGCTTCATATCTTTATACATTACAGCTGACAGAGCCACTGTATGTAGCTACTGTGTTTGCTATATTTTTAATGTAGCTCCGTAAATTACACATAGATACATATCTTTGACATTTTAACTGGTTAATTGAAAGAGTACATTCATAAAGACATATAAAATGGAATACTGCTCAGTGAATCAGAATAATTGACCTTAGAAGCAGGTGAACTTGAAATAATATGAAGCTCTAGAATGCATTTGTTTGTATGAACAATATTGGATAACAAATTGTAGATGCTTTATAACAGCTAAATGAAATTATATACCACATTCCACACCAGCCTTACCTGTATTACTGTAGTTTATATATTGTTCAAAAAGATTTGAATGTGGATTAAGTATAGTTTTATGTTCATAGAAAGCAGTCTATACTGCTGTTAGCAATTTATTTGCATATCATTAAAGAGGATGTCTAGTTTAGAATACCCAATTCCATGTATCCTAGTAGTAAATCCTGAGTGTTCTTGACCAAAGCATATAGCAACTGCAAAGAAAGTCTCTCGTTCTGGAGCACCTGTCTTGTCCTGTATTACACAGAAAGTAAACGGGCATTGTGTGGTACTTAATTTCCTTTGTGGTGGCACTGTAGGGAAATTGAATGCTTACTACCAGGTTTTCCCACAAATTACAGCTGACATTTGAAGGTCCCAGCATGGGATACATTCTGATCATCCCCTCGTCATATCATTTCATAATACTGTGGAAATTTTAAAAAAATTGATTTTTTTTTTTAAACTTGAGAATGAATTTAAATCATATATGGAACACTGTGTGAAGTTTGTTTTTCTTTGATGTATTCTAAATTTTTGAGACATGGGAAGTTATTTCCTTAAAGTGCTTTCTGACAGTCATATTTGGACAGGGGCGGGCTGGGCCGGGGGGCAGGAGGGCAGATGCCCCCCGGGCCGGTGAATGTCAGGGCCGCCATGGCTCCTGAACTCAATTGTATCTGCATCCACTAGATGCAGATACAATTATGCCAGTAGCAGCCAGCGCAGGCGGAGCAGGGAACCTCTGGTTCCCTGCTCCGCTACTCCCGGTGGCCGGCGCACAGATGTGATGTAGGCGGCGCGATGACGTCATGCCGGGTCTGCATCGTGGGACCGCGCCTGGACAGGTGAGTATTAACTGCCCTCCCCCTATGCTCTCTATATGCAGCCCTTAACCTAATACTGCCCCTTGCCTCCCTATTACTGACCCCCATACTGGCCCTGCCTTACCCTAACCCTAATACTGGCCCCTGCCCACCTAGTACTGACCACCCTGCCTTACCCCTGACCCTAATACTGGCCCCTGACCCCTAATACTGACCCTGCCTGATCCCTAACCCTAGTACTGGCCCCTGACCTCTAATACTGACCTGCATTAACTCATAACCCTAATATAGGCCCCTGACCCCTAATACTGGCCCTGCCTGACCCTTAATCCTAGTACTGGGCCCTGACCTCTAGTACTGGCCGCTGACCACTTATTTTGGCCCCTGACCCCTACCCTAGTACTGACCTCTAACCTTGGACCCCTAACCCTGATACTAGCCCCTTACCCCCTAGTACTGACCCCTAATACTGGCCCTGTCGCACCCCTAAGGCTACTTTCACACTTGCGTCAGCAGGATCCGTTTGTGAGATCCGTCCAGGCTCTCATAAACGGATCCGTCCTGATAATACAACCGTCTGCATCCGTTCTGAACGGATCCGTTTGTATTATATTTTACATAGCAGAGACGGATCCGTTCAGAACTCCATTGAAAGTCAGTGGGGGACGGATCCGTTTACTATTGTGCATGAGTAAACGGATCCGTTCCCATTGACTTACATTGTAGTCATGACGGATCTGTTTCCATTCCGCTCAGTCAAGCGGACACCAAAACGCTGTCAGAGAGGAATGGAGACGGAACGGAGGCAAACTGATGCATTTTGAATGGATCCTTTTCCATTCAGAATGCATTAAGGAAAAACTGATCAGTTCAGGACCGTTTGTGAGAGCCTGGGACGGATCTCACAAACGGATCCTGCTGACGCAAGTGTGAAAGTAGCCTAACCCTAGTACTGGCCCCTGACCTCTAATACTGGCCCCTGACCCCTACCTAGTACTGACCTGTAACCCTGGACCCCTAACCCTAATATTGACACCTAATCCTGTCCCTAACCCTAATATTGACTGCTAACCCTAATACTGACCCCTAATACTTTCCCTATCTCTAATACTACGCCATACAGACCCCTAACCCTACTACTGACCCCTAACCCTGAGGCTACATTCACATGACCATATGTGTTTTGAGGTCCACAAATTGCGGATCCACAAAACACGGATACTGGCCGTGTGCATTCCACATTTTGTGGAACACACATGCCCAGCCCTATGATAGAAATGCCTGTTCTTGTCTGCGATTGCGGTCAAGGATAGGACATACTCTATCTTTTTTTTGCGGGGCTTGCGGAACGGAACTTAGGATTTGCGGCCCCTTTGAAGTGAATGGAAATACGGTTGTTTGAATGTACCCTAACGCTGCCTCTAACCCCAGTACTGCTCCTAACTGATACTGACCCTAATTCTAATACTGGCCCTAAGGGTGCATTCAGACAACTGTATTCAGACGACCATATTTCTAAGTCTGAATCTGTTTCAATTTTGCCGAACGGGTGCGGACCCATTCATTTCAATGGGGCCGCAAAAGATGCGGACACCACACCATGTACTGTCCACATACGTAGTTCCGTTCCCCCCAAAAAATATAGTGCATATGCCCTATTCTTGTCCACAAGAATAGGCATTTCTATATAGGGCTGGCACTGTGCGTTCCGCAAAATGTGGAACGCACAAGGCCAGTATATGTGTTTTGCGGATCCACAATTTGGGGACTGCAAAACACTTTCGGTCGTCTGAATGTAGCTTTATGCTAATACTACGCCTATCCCTAATACTGACCCCTAACCCCAATACTGGCCCTTAACTCTAACACAGTGACCATAATATATGACTGTCCACATATATCTCTACACACTGCATTTTTTACACCTGACATATACACACAGAGTACTGATGTGTCAGGTAGAAGGTATAATAGATACAGTGGGTAAACGTATATAGTATATACAGCAGTGTACTGATATGTGAGGTACGAGGTATAATACATGCAGTGTCTACAGGTATATAGTATACAACGCAGTGTACTCATGTGAGATACAAGGTGTAATTTATACATCACACCTCACATATCAGTACACTGTTGTATATATTATATATCTGTACACACTGCATCTAATATACGTCATACTTCACATATGAGTACACTGCTGTATATACTATATATCTGTACACACTGCATTTATTATACCTCATACCTCACATATCAGTACACTGCTGTATATACTATATATCTGTACACACTACATCTATTATACCTCGTACCTCACATATCAGTACACTGCTGTATATACTATATATCTGTACACACTGCATCTATTATACCTCATACCTCACATATCAGTACACTGCTGTATATACTATATATCTGTACACACTATATCTATTATACCTCGTACCTCACATATCAGTACACTCCTGTATATACTATATATCTGTACACACTATATCTATTATACCTCACATATCAGTACACTGCTGTATATACTATATATCTGTACACACTGCATCTAATATACGTCATAGTTCACATATCAGTATACTGCTGTATATGCTATATATCTGTATACTGCATGTATTATAAAAGTATAGATGCAGTGTGTACAGATATATACAGCAGTGTACTGATATGTGAGGTATGAAGTATAATACATGCAGTGTGTACATATATAGTATATACAGCAGTGTACTGATATGTGAGGTATGATGTATAATAGATGCAGTGTGTACTGATATATAGTATATACAGCAGTGTACTGATATGTGAGGTATGAAGTATAATACATGCAGTGTGTACAGATATATAGTATATACAGCAGTGTACTGATATGTGAGGTAGTAGATATAATAGATGTATTGTGTAAAGATATATAGTATATACAGCAGTGTACTAATATGTGAGGTACAAGGTATAATAGATACAGTGTGTACAGATATATAGTATATACAGCCGTATACTGATATGTGAGGTACGAGGTATAATAGATGCAGTGTGTATAGATATATATTATATGCACTGCTGTATATACTCTATATACCCACTGCATCTAGCTTGTCATGTGACCGTTAGCAACTTGTAGCCAGTGACGTCTCACCCACTGCAATCTAGCTTTTACCGAGTATTATAATACACTGTGTGTACGCTGTATTCAGAGGGCACACTGAAGGGTCACTATAGACAAATGGGCACATATACTGCAAGAGGCAAAATACATAAAGGGGGCACACTGAAGGGGCACTATACACAAAGGGGCACATATAAGAGGCACGTTTTATAAGGGGCACCAAGCATGTGGCACTAGCATTAGGGGAACTGTGTGTGGCACTATAAACAGAGGGCACAGGGCATATGACACTATATACAGAGGGCACAGAGCATGTGGCACTATAAACAGAGGACACAGAGCATGTGGCACTATATACAGAGGGTAAAGGGCATATGGCACTGTATACAGAGGGCACAGAGTATGTGGCACTATATATAGAGGGCACAGGGCATATGACACTATATACAGAGGGCACAGAGTATGTGGCACTATATACAGAGGGCACAGAGCATGTGGCACTATATACAGAGGGCACAGAGTGTGTGGCACTATATACAGAGGGCACAGAGCATGTGGCATTATATACAGAGGGCATATGGCACTGTATACAGAGGGCACAGAGTATGTGGCACTAAATATAGAGGGCACAGGGCATATGACACTGTATACAGAGGGCACAGAGTATGTGGCACTATATACAGAGGGCACAGAGTATGTGGAACTATATACAGAGGGCACAGAGTGTGTGGCACTATATGCAGAGGGCACAGAGCATGTGGCACTAATGCTGCTGTTATATTCAGGGCACAGAATGTGGCACTAAGATGAGTTTGTGTCAGTATGCAGGGTGCCAATGTGTTGGTAAAGCGTGAAGCTGAAGACATCTTCTTGGCAAAATCTGCAAAGCTGCATTGTGGATGGGATGAGTCGTTATGGTGGTCTGAACCAGATGGGGAAGAACTCAGGAAGAGACGTCACCTGTAAGTCACTAAATGGAAATTATTATTATGCTACTGACTGTGTATGATGGGAGCTGTAGTCACCTGGATGATCTACAGCTGATGATGGGTGGTAGCATGCTGTTTTGCGCAACAACTCCCAGCATCCCTTTACACTTGTTCAGGCCATACTGGGAGCTGTAGTTTCATATGGCGAGGGCTGACCTGACTACTCAGATGGTATCTGTACTAAACATTTAAAATCTGGTAATGTATTTATGTATTGAACTTGGTTCTGGTGCAGTATTTATGTAGAGAACTTGGTTCTGGTGATGTATTTATGTATTGAACTTGGTTCTGGTGCTGTATTTATGTAGAGAACTTGGTTCTGGTTCTGTATTTATGTATTGAACTTGGTTCTGGTGCTGTATTTATGTAGAGAACTTGGTTCTGGTGCTGTATTTATGTAGAGAACTTGGTTCTGGTTCTGTATTTATGTATTGAACTTGGTTCTGGTGCTGTATTTATGTAGAGAACTTGGTTCTGGTGCTGTATTTATGTAGAGAACTTGGTTCTGGTGATGTATTTATGTAGAGAAATTAGTTCTGGTGATGTATTTATGTATTGAACTTGGTTCTGGTGCTGTATTTATGTAGAGAACTTGGTTCCGGTGATGTATTTATGTAGAGAACTTGGTTCTGGTGATGTATTTATGTAGAGAACTTGGTTCTGGTGATGTATTTATGTAGAGAAATTGGTTCTGGTGCTGTATTTATGTAGAGAAATTGGTTCTGGTGCTGTATTTATGTAGAGAACTTGGTTCTGCTGATGTATTTGTGTAGAGAACTTGGTTCTGGTGATGTATTTATGTAGAGAAATTGGTTCTGGTGATGTATTTATGTAGAGAAATTGGTTCTGGTGCTGTATTTATGTAGAGAACTTGGTTCTGGTGCTGTATTTATGTAGAGAACTTGGTTCTGCTGATGTATTTGTGTAGAGAACTTGGTTCTGGTGCTGTATTTATGTAGAGAACTTGGTTCTGCTGATGTATTTGTGTAGAGAACTTGGTTTTGGTGCTGTATTTATGTATTCAACTAGGTTCTGGTGCCTGTATTTGACTTATGGGTTTAGTTATGGTGCTATATTTCTTGTTGATTTTGTTGCTGTATTTGACGTATGGGCCTGGTTCTGGTGTTGTATTCATGCAGTGAACTTGGTTCTGGTGCTGTGTTTGACTTCTAGGTTTGGTTCTGGTGCTGTATTTATGTAGAGAACTTGGCTCTGGTGCTGTATTCATGTAGAGAACTTGGTTCGGGTGATGTATTTATGTAGAGAACCTGGTTCCGGTGCTGTATTTATGTAGAGAACTTGGCTCTGGTGCTATATTTATGTAGATAACTTGGTTCTGGTGCTGTTTTTGACGTATGGGTTTGGTTCTGGTGCTGTATTCATGCAGTGAACTTGGTTCTGGTGCTGTGTTTGACCTCTAGGTTTGGTTCTGGTGCTGTGTGTATGTAGTGATCTTGCTCTGTATTTGTGTGTTAAACATACATCTGATGCTATACGTCTAATACTATCCATTCACATTTGCGCTTGGGTCACAGATTCTGTTAAAAAGACCGGGCAGAAAAGTTCTGCATGCAAGACTTTTTTGTTTGGTAAAGGAGCAGCATCCTGAGCAGACCCTATTGTACTCAATGGAGTCTCTTCAGCTCAGGGGTTGGTAAATCTGCCGCCTTTTAACCATTTAAAGCCCATTTACCTATACCGGCTTTATGGTAGGCGGAGTTAAACAGGTTAAGGGTGGGCCGCTACACATGGGCCAGTGCTGTGTGCTTGCCACCCAGGCTAAAATTTGCCAGCCAGCCCCTGTATTTGGACTAGGGATGAGCGAACGTTTGAAAGGTTCGGTTCGGCGAACTTTCGTGAAGTTCGGATTCGTACAAACCGAACCTAAAACAAACCTTGCTATAACGGCTGAATAATTGCAGCTACAATAGTGGGAGTCTGATAGGGTATAGTTTCGTTTAGTTGCAGTTGCTATTACAATGAAAAAAGTTAAAAAAATCAAAGTGCAAAAATAGTCGTCGACAGCCAGGTCGACAACATTTGACAGCATTGAAGATGTCCGCTGGAGCAGTCCATATCATGCCAGAGCACCAAAAACACATCGTGGCACCAGCCCAAGAATAGGCTGCGTTGAAGTCGATGCAGTCTCAGTGACATCACAGGTCAGAAGACAGACAGGTGTAACATTTAATTAGACCTTGTGCACCCCAGAACAGGTACACATTAGCCAAGGTGTAAGTGATTACACGGGACATAGGACACAAAGTGCAAGTTGGCAACACCGGCAGCGTTGCCTTGGACCCAGTAGGGTGTAAAACAGACATTTGACAGTGGAACCAGCAGCAGTAATAGTACTGTATTGGACCCAGTATGGTTGAGAACAGACAATTGACGGAGGAGGAGGAAGCAGCAGCACTTGATTGCACCCAGGCCACTACGGTTGAGAACAGACAATTGACGGAGAAGTAGGCGGCAGCACTTGATAGCACCCAGGCCAGTATGGATGAGAACAGACAATTGATGGAGGAGGAGGCAGCAGCACTTGATAGCACCCAGGCCAGTATGGTTGAGAACAGACAATTGACAGAGGAGGAGGAGGCAGCAGCACTTGATAGCACCCTGGCCAGTATGGTTGAGAAGAGACAAGTTGAGGAGGCAGCTTCAGCAGCTCTTGTTTGCACCCAGTATGTTTCCTAATAGACAATTGACGGTGGGGGCATTAGTAGGAGCAGTATTCTTTTGGACCCAGAAGGGCCTAGTACAGAGAACTGAAGTTGGAAGCTAAGAATATGCACGCTTGTAAAAATCAGTTTTTATACATGACAAAATGTAGATGTAGAGTTCAGCACAGGACAGTCAACGTTAAAAAAACCCTGTAACATTACAGCTAGTCTAGTAGGATACGGATACGGTTAAATAGACAGACAACATCACCCACAGAATCCATGAGATGAAGAAAGGACATTTAAAAAGGCACAGATTCAAGAAGGCTTTACGCCAGTTCCATTATCCAAAAATACGTGTCCAATTTTCATGAAATGGATACCTCACTGGCACTCGCTTTACAAATTGACGCAACTACTCTGGTGTCAAACCTGTTGAATCTGGGCCTATGGCTGTTGGCGAGACATATATATATATCTTTGTTACACCAGTTTGATGTCCTAACCGAGTGCAGCGCCCAACCCAATGGATGTATGCTTTTGTGTTTTTTTAGTGCTGTCACCAGCTGGCTTAAAGGTAACCTGTCATCTCGGAACCCCCCCTGAACTAGAGTAATCGTTGTATAGTGTAAGTGATGCTGAATCCGAATACGTAAGCTTTATCTTCATACTCACTTCTATTCTGACGCTGTGCTCCCAGAAACCTGCAGTAAAATGCACTCAGTGGACTCTTCTTTGAGTCCTCTCCATTATGTGAGTGAGCACCGGAGTCCACTGAGTGCATTTTACTGCAGGTTTGTGGGAGCACAGCGTCGGAATGGAAGTGAGTATGAAGATAAAACTTACATATTCGGATTCAGCATCACTTACACTATACAACGCTTACTCTAGTTCAGGGGGTGTTTCGGAGATGACAGGTTCCCTTTAAAGGATAAGTCCGGGCAATTTATAAGTTTCTGGTTCAAGTAAGGGCACAGAAAGTTATTAATTGCCTGGACTTATCTTTTAAAGTGGGTAGGAAAAAAACCCCTGATGGGGTATGGGAGTGACCTTCCCGCCCTCTCTTTGGTCACTCCCAAAAAACCTCACCCTCTGTGTACCTTTACATGTGGCTGCGGGTCTGATGAGTAAAATCCAAAGGGCATTTTTATAGCGTTCACCAAACGGCGTTCAGTACTATGGTGCCGTCCGGACATACGCAGTTCTGCGCTGAACTGGGTATTTGCGTCCAGCCCCATAGTACTGAAGGTGGCATAAAATCAGCCAACGATGCGCTGTGGATTTTAGGCAGCAGAGAACCCCAAAAAAAGCATCCCATTGTAAAGGCACCCGTAAATAAGGCAAGTTAACCTGCCTTTCAGCAACTGTTTGTTGCTGTAACTAACTGTGAAGGTTTTTTATGTCACAGTTGAAGGACAGCAGCCTCCGTGATATATACCCCATAGACAGCCTTATTCCACGCGTGACTGCATGAGAGGCGTGAAATCATTCGCACAGAGAAGAACCTCATCGGGTTTTGTGGTGCGAGATTTTACTACTCTCATGATATCAACAAAATACCTCAAGAACAGTTAGTACCCGCTCACAAAACGGTGAGTAGTGTTCCTTGGCACGGGTGCCAGGGATAGAACCCCACGGCTATAGTTCACAAAAGGTGAAATCCCCACTTTGTGAAGCATAGTCGTGGGGATTATTTCAGGGATGGTACTGTTCTTGGGGTATGGGTTGGACGGTGCACCAGTGTGAGGCATTAAGCTGGTGTGGAGATGTTAAATGGCCAACACATCATGGGCATTAAATTTGGAGATGGGGTTCTGTTTATTCAAATGTATCCGAATTAAGTAGGGAATTTTTAAGGTGATTTTGTTTAATTTGGGGTCTAAGGGGGGAACATTACTTAATAAGTTAAATTACGGATTTTTACGTTGGGCACATATTTAGGATATTAAGGTCAGTTTCTTGGACACATGGATTGCCATGCAAGACGGGTGACTGATGACTTAGTCATTCACATCAGGCAGGGGGGTGGTATCATCCGATGTAATCCAGACACGATTCATCTTTAGAAAAGTCAGCATCTCAACACTGTGGCAAGAGAGCCTCGTTCTTTGCGATGTTACGATGTTACCCGCCACACTGAACACCCTCTATGACGCAACACTACTGGCTGGGCAGGATAGCAGAGCCAAAGAAAACTCTGCCAGTTGAGGCCAAATGTCCAGTTTCTCTGCCCAGTACTGCACGGGGTCAGTGACACTTTGGGGCAGGTACAATCCAG
>ONZH01028419.1:0-49512 GCA_900303285.1 Rhinella marina | reverse complement strand
TTCCTCTGATAGGCTGCAGGCCTAGTCATCGCGCCGCCTGAGCCGTACAGCACAGGACACAGGCCGGAAGACGCCTGCATCGCATCGCTGCCAGACTGATGGAGGTAAGTATATATGTTTATTTTTTTTTATTGTACAATACTGGAGGAGAGGAGCACTGGGGGGCACTTCTTACTGGCACCATGGGGGGGGGCGCTTCTTATATTTTTGGAGGGCATCTATGGGACACTTCTTATTAGCATATTATTGGGGGCATCTATGGGGGCATTTCCTATTGGCATGTTATTGGGGCACTATGGGGCATCTATGGGGCATTTATTGGCATATTATTGGGGGGCACTATGGGGCATCTATGGGGGCACTTTTTGGCATAATATTGGGGGCATCTATGGGGGATTTCCTATTGGCATAATATTGGGGGCATCTATGGGGGATTTCCTATTGGCATATTATTGGGGGGCATCTATGGGGGCACTTATTGGCATATTGCGGGGCACTGTGGGGGCATCTATGGGGCACTTCTTATTGCATATTATTGGGGGCATCTATGGGGGCATTTCCTATTGGCATATTATTGGGGGGCACTGTGGGGGCATCTATGGGGGCACTTTTTATTGGTATATTATTGGGGGGCATCTATGGGGGCATTTTATGTTATATTTATATATTTCAATATGCACCTTGCGTGAATCAGTCAGTGCGACAGCACCCCGCAAACCCCCCCGGGCCCTGGGGAAATTGTCTAGCGAGAAATCGGCCTTGGTGCAAAAAAGTTTGGGCACCACTGCTCTATACTACACCACACAGGAGAGCTGGCAAATCCTCTATACTACACCACACAGGAGAGTTAGCAGATCCTCTATACTACACCACAAAGGGGAGATGACAGATCCTCTATACTACACCACGCAGGAGAGCTGACGGATCCTCTATACTATACCACACAAGAGAGCTGACAGATCCTCTATACTACACCACACAGGAGAGTTAGCAGATCCTCTATACTACACCACAAAGGGGAGATGACAGATCCTCTATACTACACCACGCAGGAAAGCTGACGGATCCTCTATACTATACCACACAAGAGAGCTGACAGATCCTCTATACAACACCACACAGGAGAGCTGACAGATCCTCCATACTACACCACACAGGAGAGCTGACAGATCCTCTATACTACACCACACAGGAGAGCTGACAGATCCTCTATACTATACTACACAGGAAAGATAACAGGTCCTCTATACTACACTCCCCTATACAGGAGAAAAGTGTGTCTACTAGTGTTGCTCGAGCACCAAAGTGCTCGGGTGCTCTGGTGCTCGAGTAGAACACTTTGGGATGCTTGGGTGCTCTACAGAACACCAGAGCACAATGGAAATCAATGGGAGAACCAGAGCATTAAACCAGGCACCCCCTGCTCTGAAGAGGGAAGGGTGTCTGGTTTAGAGATGAGCGAATCATCCAAAATTTTCAAAAGATTCGTACCTCATACAAATCTATTTGGCGAAGCTACGTACAAATCATACGTTATTATGTGGTGTTTTGCGAACATTCGCGCAATAATAACGAACGTACAGTTGTTAACACGTACGCATGAGCGTACAAATTGCGTATGAAAATGACGGGCTTTGCTGGAGCGGAATGGTGGAGCAGGAGGAAAGCTCTGAGTCTGACCCCTGGCTACATTATACTGTATCAGCAGATGACAGCAGATCATCCAGCTGTGATTGAGATGAGTGTGCCATCCACTCCACTACCTCATCCACTTTCTCCTCCACTACAATTTTGCACCTTGGTGGGTTAGCCTGGTGGAACAGTGGCCAACTATTGAGAATTCTACAAGTAGAAGCTCCAGCTACAGGTCCTTTGGCACTGCTGCCCTGTGCTACCTTCTCCTTATTTTTGGAGCTTGAAGTCTGGCTGGAACCCTTTTGCTTTTCCATGCCAGACATTTTCACTTGACTGTGGCCCTGCAGCTGGTCTTTGTACCTCTCCCTACCTCTCTCCCTATCTTTCTCCTTGCCTGATTAATTACTAGCCCTGCACTGGCCCTGCACTTGCCCTGTAGTATCCCTGATGTGTAATATGGATTCCCTGAACAATTACACCCCAATTTCAACAACACAGGTCTCAGTCTTTAGGAACTTACAGACAGTGCTTCTGCTCGTCTCAGCAGTTGCAGCACAACTGATGCGTCACTGGCTTACCGAGCCTGAACCAATCAGAGAAAGCCCTTCCCACTAGGTCAGGTGACTGCTTTCTTCCCGAGCTTTAAGCCGCATGAATAACGAACAGAAAAGTTCGCTAATTAACTGAATTCGTACGCATCAGCGTATAAAGTAACTTATACGTAACATTAGCGTACAATTTATCGGACAATGCGAATGCGTAGAAAGCTTTAAGAACATTTTCGAATCTAACAAAGCGAATCTCAAAAAATCCAGATTCGCTTTGCAGCGGAAAATTTCCAAGATTCGTATCGAATCTACGAAGTGGCAAATAGATTCGCTCATCTCTAGTCTGGTTCATAAGAAAAGGTCAGAAATTGATGGTAACACCACTGAAATGGTTCGGGAACAGCATGGGCAGGATGTCTGGATGCATCTTGGACTTCCAGGTCGCTGCTGGGAACGATGTTGTCAGAGTATAACGTCACTTATATCACAGATATTTAGGATGCACAAATGTAACAGATGTAGCGCAGGTAATGTCACTGTCACTAGCGGCGAAAAAATTACACAGTGTCACAGGTATATAGGATGCGCAAACGTTATACAGCAGATGTAGCGCAGGTAATGTCGCTGTCACCAGTGGCAGAAAAAACTCCACAATGTCACAGGTATTTAGGATGCGTAAACGTTATACAGCAGATGTAGCGCAAGTAATGTCGATGTCACCAGCCGTGAAAAAATTACACTAAATGTCACAAACATTTAGGATGTGCAAACGTTATACAGCAGATGTAGTCCAGGTAATGTCGCTGTCACCAGCGGCAGAAAAAATTACACAATGTCACAGGTATTTAGGATGTGCAAACGTTACACAGGAGATGTAGCGTAGGTAGTGTCGCTGTCACCAGCGATGAAAAAATTACAGTGAATGTCACAGGTATTTAGGATGTGCAAACGTTATACACGAGATGTAGCGCAGGTAATGTCGCTGTCACCAGCGGCGAAAAAATTACAGTCAATGTCACAGGTATTTAGAATCTGCAAAGGTTATACAGGAGATGTAGTGCAGGTAATGTCACTGTCACCAGCGGCGAAAAAATTACACAATGTCACATTTATTTAGGATGCGCAAACGTTATACAGCAGATTTAGTGCAGGTAATATCGCTGTCACCAGCGGCAAAAAAATTACACAATGTCACAGTTATTTAGGATGCGCAAATGTAACACAACAGATGTAGCATAGGTTGTGTTACTGTCAGCAGCGGCCAAACAATTGTGCGCAATTTAGCGCAGGGTGCGCTAATAATATAAATGGGAGCCAGATAAAACAATAGTCCTTAAAAGGACTTTTGGGTCTCTGAAAGATTTAAACAATGAACCCTGCCTAACAAATAAAATAATTCCTTTCCCTACACTATCTGTCCCTTCTGCTGCAGCTCTCCCTGACTAAGACTGAGCCGGGTCACGCCTCACCGGGTGCTATATAGCACCCTATGACGCGTTGTGGCCAGCTAATCACTGTAATGGCAGTAGCCAACATGGTTACGGCATTACAGTGAATGCCACTACTTGCCAGTGCTACGCAGCCAATAAACGTGCAGGGAGGAGACTCGAGCAAACGCGGTGTTCGGCCGACGTATGCTCGAGCGAATATAGTACTCGGGTGAGCATGCTCGCCCAACACTAGTGTCCACCAAAAAAATCATCTTTGAAAGGCCTACTACAGCTCCCGTCCTTGCCATTTTGAGTCCCCACTAGACAGGAAGTGATGAGTTCATAGCCTGAGCAGTCAGATGTGCAAGAATGTATGACTTGTTATATCAGTTTGCTGTTTTGCAGATAATCACTTGCGCTTGCTATGAAACTATAGCAAACCAATGTAAAAATGTTATGTTAGTGTTGTGGTTTTCGCTGGTTGGTGCAACCATACCATGTGACTGTATGCAGTATCCCAAACTTGCAATGTACATAGTCATGCATTATAATGTTTTGTATTTCTATTGGTGTGGCCAAGTATACCAGTAAGAGGAGGTTTGATTGGCAGGAACAGGGCTAACCACTCTGTTCCTCCCCTCTTGGTAGAAGTGGCTGGTTCTACTTCCTGCCAGGAGTGGCAGTTCCAGTCTAGCTAGGGTGAATAGAGGGGGAAAGGGGTGTTCCTGTTCTGATAATGGGGGAGTGGGGGAGTGAAGAAGCACATGGTAGAGCTCCTACTTCCAGGAACTCTATCTAATTCTCCTGAGAGACCAACACTCCAGAAGGTTACTCAGTAACCAGATCTTATCCTACTGAAAGAGATCAGCATAATTCAAGAGCACAACTTCAAGAAAGGATCAGTGAGACCAGACAGCAGAGTGATCAGCAAAATCACCGCTTTTATAGACACTGCTACAAGGCGAGGGATAACAGCTCAGACACAGCCACCTACTTAAACCATCACTAGGCCAGACTAACATAAATCTACAAGTGCTGGCTAAGTGCCAACCTCTTGCCATCCAACCAGCCACATACTTCCTCATTTGGTGCCAGAAACAGCACTTTGTATTTATTGCTGCTGGATGTGCTACAAGTTATATTTTGCACTAAATAAAGAGAGACTGTTATACGTTTACTTCTGCCCTGATTCTTAGAACTACCCCTTTCCACTGCATTGATCCCCAGGGGCTTGAGGCTTGAGGCGATGGCTTGAGGGAGTATACTGTGAGGCAACACTTCATCGGGGTCACTACCACTCCCGTCCTCCTCACTGGCTCCTCAGGGGCTTGCAGCATATACCCTAAGTATTGTAAAGGAAATTTACATCAGGAAGTAGCACAAGTGTTCTCACCATGGTATATCCTCAAAACACCATAAAGTGCATTCAGTATGGAAACCAAAAACACAGCATTTTTTATGGTAAAACAACAATTTTTTGTTTGAAGAACGGACAGTAGGAACAGATGGTCAGGAAAACACAGATCTGAAACCCTGCTCAGGTGATGTGTGTGTCACATGCAGTCTGTCTTTCACATTTCCAGTTTCAAGACATGGTGTAATTTCACTTTCTGCTGCAGACTAAAGGATATAGAGCCAATTACAAACAATGTTGTCTTGATACAATTGTATCTGCGGCTAAGTCATTTCCTCTCTGTCAGCAGCTGTCTAGAGAAGCAATATTGGAGTTATAGCACCAGCAGCTACAGCCGTTCAGCTATCCCCGTGAACCCTAGATATCAATTACCCAAGACAGATGTTTTTGCAGCTATTCGAGGCCTCTGTGGAAATGATAAATGGATTCAGTACCTGCCGGGAAACCCAGGTTAAGCCAAGTGTGGCTGACTCAGAATCTAATTCCAATATCATAAACGGTTACACTTGTGTGTCTTACATTTCATATTCCCATAGATCATCAGCTGACATCTTGAGCTCGTCTTTTTTAAGAAAAAATGCCACAACCCTATACCCTAGGGGTATATGCACATGGTGCATATTACCCGTGGACTGTCAGCACAGAATTCCACAGTGTAATATATTGCTAGCTAAATAGATGAGATCAGGGGTGTAGCTAAAGGCTCATGGGCCCTGGTGCAAGAGTTCAGCTTCCCCCCCCCCTTCACTTAGTGCTGGTGCACCTAGCTTTTTTGCTGCCCAATGCAAATATTGAAATGCCCCCCCCTGCCAAATTCTCAACTTAACCCCTTCCCTCCAGTCCTACTGTTAAAGGGGTTGTCCTCTTTTTACTACTGATATCCTCAGGATAGGTCATCAATATCAGATCGGCTGGGTCCTCCAGCACCCCCGACGATCAACTGTTTGAAGAGAGGGCAGCGCTCATTTGAGAGCTGCTTTCTCTGTTCTGTTCACCTGCTCATCATAGCATTTACAGTGATGAGTGGGTATACAGGGCAGAGAAGGCAGCGCTCATACAATCAAATAAAAAAACAGACAACCCCTTTAAAGACATATTTCAAAAACATTACATACACCCCTACAGAACATACAGGGTCATACAGCGCCACATATGTACCTCTTACATCCAGTGTTGTAGACATTCTCTTTCCTCTTCTTCTCCTGACAGACCAGACCACCATGGTGACTTATTTCAGCCGCGTCGTGTCTCTGCAGAGTTTAACAAACAGACATCTTACTTTCCTACTTTTCCATCATCCTTTCACCTTCTCAACACCCCATCCTGCCCCCACCCCCAATACTGTGTCCACTGTGCTCCCCAATACTTTCTTGCAGAAACAGTTCCCCTGAAAATACTGTTACCACACAGATAGTGTGCCAGTACAAAAAATAACCCCTTACTTTCAGATCAGGCCCCCATATAAAACCCTAAATGAGATCCCCCCCATCTCAGACCAAACCCTCTGTGTCAGACCCCATATAAGACCCCAGTTTTAGATCTGAGATCAGACCCCCATTAGACCTCCATGTAAGACCCCAACGCAATATCAGACCTCAGATAAGACCCCCATTAGACCTCCAGACCGCCATATCAGACCTGAGACCAGACCTCCAAACCCCCATATCTGACCCCATTAGACCTCCAGACCCCCAATCAGACCCCCATTAGACTTCCAGACCCCATTAGACCTCCAGACCCCCAATCAGACCCCCATTAGACCTCCAGACCCCCAATCAGACCCCATTAGACCTCTAAACCCCCAATCAGACCCCCAGTCAGACCTCTCCAGACCCCCAGTCAGACCTCTCCAGACCCCCCAGTCAGACCTCCAGACCCCCCAGTCAGACCTACAGACCCCCCCATTAGACCACTCCAGACCCCCAGTCAAACCACCATATCCACCATTAGACCACTCCATACCCCCATTAGACCACTCCAGACAGTTAGACTACTCCAGACCCCCCAGTTAGACCACTAGACCCCCAGTTAGACATCCAGACCCTCAGTGAGACCTCCAGACCCCCAGTCAGATCTCCAGACCCCCCAGTCAGATCTCCAGACCCCCCAGTCAAACCACCAGATCCCCCATTAGACCACTCCAGACCCCCAGTTAGACTTCCAGACCCCCAGTTAGACCTCTCCAGACCCCTCATTAGACCTCCATATCAGACTGTAAAATAATAAAGTGACTTTCCTCTCCTGCCGCAACTCTCACCTCAGGCAGCAGAAAGGCTAGGTGCACCCCTGGCCACCACCAAAGTGGAAGCTCGAGCTTGGGGGGAAAAAGGTTCCACCAATGATGTGTGAGCATGTTCATATATACACTAGTGCTGATTCAGATCTAAGTTCACCTCCAGATCTATATAATTGAAAGATTATGATGTTATAAAGTGCACATTATAAAGATATTATTTACAGACTTGTTATCATGGTAACATCGCTATCTTGTCAGATCAACTCATATCTGGATGAAGCTTTAGCAGAAGCCTCCTGCTCTGAACAGTAGGGATGGACACAACTCTTCCTTAAAATCAGTAGATGGCGCCAAAGCACGACAAAGCTTACGCTAAACATGTTGTGACAGTCTTACTGCAGTGCAGTTTTATTCCAGTAAATCCAGAATAGATCTATAATTTATGGGGACAGCTTTGTGGATAAACATTTTATTATTCACAGTTGAAAGCTACGGATTCTTTCGTTCTGAAAGCTACTTTGATAAGTGCTGAACACTGATCTGCAATAGTGTCATAAATAAGCGTGTTAAAAGTATATTGACGTGTCTTTTTTATATTGATCTAAGTGGGTAAATAGACAGTATGCAGCTACAGTATATGGTAATAGTAACTAAGAGGCTTTACAGCTTTATAAAGTCTGATGTCATAGCTTTGTTAAAGGGAATCTGTCACCAGAACACTCAGGTATAATGCCTTGTGGGGCTAGCTCAGCTGAACGTCATGATAGCTTTCACTTTGTGATCTGCTTCGTTCTGGAGAAAAAGTACTTTTAATCCATAAGCAAATGAGCAGTTAATGGGCTTGTCTGGGCTACCAATATTGATGAGCTATCCTCACCTTAGGTCATCAATATCAGATCGGTGTGGGTCCATCACCCGGCAACTGCGCCAATCTGCTGTTTCAGGCAGTTGTGACACCATAAAGTATACAGTGTATTGTGCAGAAGGCTCCATACACCGTGTAGTTTGCGACACTGCAGATCAGCTACCATTCACATGCATGGGACCTGAGCAGCACTACACACTGCTTCCATCTCCATATACTGTATAATTTCCAGTGCATGTGGATGCCTGAAACAGCGGATCAGTAGACGTTCCCAGTGTTTAAACCCCACTGATCTAATATTGGTTACCTATCCCCCCACCCACTACAGTACAGACCAAAAGTTTGGACACACCTTCTTATTCAAAGAGTTTTCTGTATTTTCATGACTATGAAAATTGGAGATTCACACTGAAGGCATCAAAACTATGAATTAACACATGTGGAATTATATACTTAACAAAAAAGTGTGAAACAACTGTAAATATGTCCTATATTCTAGGTTCTTCAACGTAGCCACCTTTTGCTTTGATTACTACTTTGCACACTCTTGGCATTCTCTTGATGAGCTTCAAGAGGTAGTCACCTGAAATGGTTTTCACTTCACAGGTGTGCCCTGTCAGGTTTAATAAGTGGGATTTCTTGCCTTATAAATGGGGTTGGGACCATGAGTTGTGTTGAGCAGAAGTCAGGTGGATACACAGCTGCGGAGGATAATTTCATCCAGGTCACCAGCCTCAGAAATCGCAGGTTAACAGCAGCTCAGATTAGAGACCAGGTCAATGCCACAAAGAGTTCTAGCAGCAGACACATCTCTACAACAACTGTTAAGAGGAGACTGTGTGCAGCAGGCCTTCATGGTAACATAGCTGCTAGGAAACCACTGCTAAGGACAGGCAACAAGCAGAAGAGACTTGTTTGGGCTAAAGAACACAAGGAATAGACATTAGACCAGTGGAAATCTGTGCTTTGGTCTGATGAGTCCAAATTTGAGATCTTTGGTTCCAACCACCGTGTCTTTGTGCGACGCAGAAAAGGTGAACGGATGGACTCTACATGCCTGGTGTGATGGTGTGGGGGTGCTTGCTGGTGACACTGTTGGGGATTTATTCAAAATTGAAGGCATACTGAACCAGCATGGCTACCACAGCATCTTGCAGCGGCATGCTATTCCAACCGGTTTGCGTTTAGTTGGACCATCATTTATTTATCAAGAGGACAATGACCCCAAACACACCTCCAGGCTGTGTAAGGGCTATTTGACCAAGAAGGAGAGTGATGGGGTGCTACGCCAGATGACCTGGCCTCCACAGTCACCAGGCCTGAACCCAATCGAGATGGTTTGGGGTGAGCTGGACCGCAGAGTAAAGGCAAAAGGGCCAACAAGTGCTAAGCATCTCTGGGAACTCCTTCAAGACTGTTGGAATACCATTTCAGGTGACTACCTCTTGAAGCTCATCAAGAGAATGCCAAGAGTGTGCAAATCAGTAATCAAAGCAAAAGGTGGTTACTTTGAAGAACCTAGAATATAAGACATATTTTCAGTTGTTTCACACTTTTTTGTTAAGTATATAATTCCACATGTGTTAATTCCTAGTTTTGATGCCTTCAGTGTGAATCTATAATTTTCGTAGTCATGAAAATACAGAAAACTCTTTGAATGAGAAGGTGTGTCCAAACTTTTGATCTGTACTGTATATTTGTGAATAGTACTATTAGGGCAACCACATGTGATGTAGATGAGATGAGTGCTCTTACGGGGCCTGGCATGAAGTACAGCGACAGTGCCAGGCCCTGTTACATGTGAGTGAAGACTGGGGGGAATTGAGGGACATTAATGGGGGCAGTGGAAGAACATTACTGGGGGCAGTGGGGGACATCACTGGGGGCAGTGGAAGGACACTACTGGGGCATTATAGGGATATTACTGTGGGTGCTATAAGTACTTTAGTGGAAAAAATACCAATTTTTGAAAACAGGCGGATAACAAAAAAACAATCTAAAACGCATGCTGAAAATGAGGTACAGTATATACTGTATGTCTTCTGCGCTGCTGAATATCATAACGCCTAATTGACTTCAATTGAAATAAGAGCACTCATAGTTCCTCCAGTACTTACTCTACAGCCTGGATCTTCTATACAGTGAAGACACACGGTGCTGTTTACTCTGCATGCTGTAATCTGTATGTAGAATCATTTTTGAGTCATAAATTATACTGCGTTATCCAAATGTATAATAACATCAATTGTCATTTATATAAATCACAATAACAGTTTCTTGAAGATTTCCAGTGCAGGCAATAGCAGCATACGGTCAGTGAAGGCAGACCACACAATTGCTATGTGTCCTACCAAGTTGGGGGGGGGGGCCTGGTTGAACATCCCATCCCATGGTTTAGCCCTCCCCCATGCAAAGGCTGCTCTCAGGACTCCATCCTGTTTTCTATGACATTCTATAGTCTGAACTGGGACTGAAGGGGGGCAGGCCTTCAGCATTTTGATAGTGCTTGAGGACACCCCCTATATATTTCATTTTTATTACTCTTTTTTCCCCAGATCATCACTGCTGGGTCACGCAGGACATGCTGAATGGGAGACAGAAACCTTACCAGGTAAGCCACAGGCTTAACGGTAGGCAATGGAAGGATTTTCTCTGACCTCAGTATTATTCTTCCCATGCATAATGTACTGGTATCTACAGCTACATCTCTCTCTCTAGATATATATATATATATATATATATATATATATATATATATAGAGATTGTATGGGGTTGTTTTTTGTTTCTTTTTTTAAAAAAAGGAAGAATATGCTGTAGATTTTGTCTTTCCCTCTAGTAAACCTTCAGTCAGTTAGGTCGGGTTCGCATCTGCGTTTTGACCCCCGGCACTCTTTTCCGGTCACTGTATTTGACACATATGCTGGCTTTCAGCGGGACAAAAAATACTGCACACAGCATACAGTATATGCTGGAAAGAGGACAGATCCCATTATAATAAATGGGTATCCAGTTATGTTGGATACAGTGAACTCTGGAAGTCTGTTCCTCCTTTGCATGCAGCCTTACAGACTAATACAGTCAGTATATAGTAAGGGCTCATGCACATGGCTGTAAGTGATCTGTGGTCTGCAAATCGCGGATCCACAAAACACGGATCCTGGCCGTGTCCATGCCACCATTTATTTTTAAAATTCTGTAGAACTGTCCGTTCCTTGACTTCAAAATGGACAAGAATAGGACATGTTCTTTTTTGTTTTGTTTGCAGGGCTGCGGAACAGACATGCTATTGCGGATAGCACACTGTGGGCTGTCCGCGTCTTTTGTGGCCCCGTTGAAATGAATGGGTCTGCATCCGTAATTTTTGCTGAAACTACAGCCGTGTGCATGAGCCCTATAGGTTATGTACAGCGATAAAAGCTCAGCTTATCAACGTTATTTAGGCTCTATTTATTGAGCCTAGACTAGCTCAACTTGCGGAGATTATCTGTTTGAGAGGCCAATGAAGCTATACCTATTTTGTATTGGAAAGTAAGCGATTGAGGGTTCTTTTGCAAGATCCTATGGCTATATATTTATATTCATATGCTTACATTTCGTATACTCTGAATGGTACCAATGCTATCTTGCTACTGATTCAATAAACAGATTGTATTTTTAATATATACAGGTGCTGCCTGGTCTATACAAGTGTGTTTTATTCTAAATTTAATGCATGGATTCATACATGTAGGTGTGCAGTACTGTAATTTATCCCAGCGGTGCCAGCGCTATTATATTTTTGTTGGAAGGTGGAACAGTGTTGATGTTATTCGAGGAACTATGAGCCACGCAATTCTTTTACACTGCATAACTAACACATGGGTCTCTTATTCATTAGCTCAGGTTCACACTTGAGAAGAATGCATGTATAATGCTATGATTTCAATAATGTGCTGGTTCATTGTAGGTTTATTAGTAGAGCTCATTTTCTTTACTGAACTTTTTATCAAATAGGACATGATGCGGTGCATATTGTAGCTTCATGTTGGAGCCTTTAGGAACCTACACTTATTAGGGAACTGTCTATTGAGGATTTCATTTATACCTCATGCACACAGCAGTATTACAGCCCTCTCATGTATGGAGATGTATGAAACAGGACACCCCTGGTGGTGCAAGGGGCCTTTACTGTACCTTCATATGCCTCCGATTTCATGTAGAGGCACACTTAGTTTTGTTAGATCTGTACGATTCTGCTTCTGGAGGAAAGAAGGTTTGTACACAAACATAGAAGAGGATTCTTTACGGTAAGAGCAGTGAGACTATGAAACTCTCTGCCTGAGGAGGTGGTGATGGTAACCACTCAAAGAGTTCAAGAGGGGCCTGGATGTATTTCTGGAGTGTAATAATATTACAGGTTATAGCTACTAGAGAGGGGTCGTTGATCAAGGGAGTTATTGTGATTGGAGTCAGGAAGGATTTTTTTTTCTGTAAAATGATGAAAATTGGCCTGTACCTTTTTTCCTTCCTCTGGATAATAGGCTGAATTGGATGGACAGATGTTTTTTTTCAGCCTTACAAACTGTTACTATGCATAGTTCCATAGATACAGCACAAGATATTACATTGTACGTCGGCACATGGACCCGGCCATGTAGTGCCTATCTATATGGTCTCTATGCTGCGTTAAAGTTTTTACTGTCTTATTTCACTGCTGGATTCACACCTAAACTGCCTAGCACTGCTGTATAATATCCTCCAATACTGCTGCTGCATCTGAGAGTGTGATGTAGACAGTTAAGAAGAGCCCTTTACACAGGCTGAGAATCAGTCAAATAATTGCTAATAAGCGTTCATAAGAATACTCGTTAGCGATTACCTGGTGGTGTAAGGCCCCTTTCACACGAGCGGGAGACTCGGACGTCTCCCGCATCGTGTGCAATGTACTGAACTGCCGACACTGAACGGGAGTCACATAGCATTATACTGTTTTATGAAGCTATGTAACCCTTACAGTTCTGGAATGTGTTGGATAATGCGGTTAGTGTTATCCAACACATTCCAGAACTGTAAGGGTTATATAGCATCATAAATCAGTATAATGCTATGTAACTCCCGTTCAGTGTCGGCAGTTCAGTACACGGCACACGATGCGGGAGACGTCCGAGTCTCCTGCTCATGTGAAAGGTGCCTCTGATTACAGAAATGAACGAGTGAAAGGCTTGTTCATTGGGCGATCGCATCTTTTATGTGGTCACCTAAATCGCTGTTTGCTGTTAGCAGATCGTGCTGGCAAACAATGATAATGTATGGGCGGACGAGTGATGGTATTAGCGATCATTGCTCCCCATACTGTAGAGGAGATCACTGCATGTGAATGAAGCGGTCACCATTACTGATGAGCAGGCGCTTGCCAGGAAGGAACGCTTCCTTTCCAGCAATAGCCTCCTAAATTATCCCGTGTAAAGGGACCTTTAGAGATTTAGTAAACAGGTAATGCTCTTTGTCCATGTAATCTAGGACAAGATACCAGCTAGTCCGCATCCAACAGCTCTGAAAAAGTGGAGAATTACAGACAGATTCCAAAGAGAAAACATACTAAAGAATTCCAGGTACAAGTCATATAATGGCCAGAAATAGTGTTATTCCTCATGTACACACAAGACACCTCAGGCTACTTTCAGACTTGCGTTGTTGTTTTCCGGTATTAATATCCGGCAGAGGATCTCAATACTGGAAAAAAAAACGTTTCTGTTTGGTCCTCATGCTTTCTGAATGGAAAAAGATCCGTTCAGGATGCATCAGGATGTCTTCTGTTCCGTCAGCATTCTATTTTGTGACCAGACACAAAACCGCTTCAAACTGTGGTTTTATGTCTGGTATAAAAATGGAAAAAAACGGATCCATCACTGAAAACTATGTAGGTCAATGGTGACGGATTCGTTTGTTTAGGAGCCTGAAATATTGGATCCGTCACCCATTGACTTTCAATGTATTTAGTGACGGATTCATTTTTTTCTGTTTTGATTTCATACAATTGCATCCTAACTGAACGGATGCATCCTGATGTGCTAAATCAAAACTGATCCATTTAATTCCGGTATTGAGATCTTCTGCCAGATCCCAATACCAGAATTAACAACTCAAGTGTGAAAGTAGCCTAAGAAATTACCTTAAAGAACGATTACACTTTAATGTGCACGCAAGACACTGTAGAAGAAATGGATTTTATATGAACTTTTGGAAAATTATTATTATAGCATATTAACAGAATGAGGGGAATATTTGAAGTCAGTTTTGCTTGAGTCTGCGTTGGCGTACTTGGCACCAAATTTATGCAATGTCACACATTGCCTGTTAAATATGGCGCATCTTTAAAACTAACACTTTTGTCTAGAAATGCTACTCCAGTTGTTTTACATGCCCCCCTCCATTGGACTGAGTTTGCAACTTCTTTCTGACTTTTTAACAAAGTTTCAGTGATAAACCTGGAATGAAACTAAACAGTGTGAATTCCTCTTTATGCTTTTTTGTCTCCATTCTCCGCTACTGCACTTCTGAAAACCGCCAAATGCACTCGTCAGGCTATTTTCAGAATTCCAATAGCGATGAACAGAGGATGCAAGCGGAACTGCTCTCTGTTCGCTTATGGGATTCTTTTCTGGAAATAGAAGCTGAAATCAATGTCCCAGATGGGTCAACCCCTTTAAGTTTTATCTTTTTCCAAATCATTCATTATGGGTTTCGAATTGGTCCAGAAAGAGAAATGAGGCTGACAACTAGAGATGAGTGAATCATTCAAAATTTGTCGAATCTACGTAAAAAACAAAACGTTGTTTTTCAAACATTCCTGCCCAAATTACATACGTACAGTCAGCGTAGTTAAAAGTACGCAATACGTAAGCATTAGCGTACAAAAGTGCGCACGAATCCTTAGCGTACTATTGACGTCATACGCACGAGGCCGCGGTGTACAGTCTTTAGAGACAGTCCATATGAACTAGAAATATAAGGTGCTCACTGCTGCTAGCTACAGTGCCTTGCGAAAGTATTCGGCCCCCTGGAACTTTTCAACCTTTTGCCACATTTCAGGCTTCAAATAAAAAGATATAACATTTTAAATTTTTGGTGAAGAATCAACAAGTGGGTCACAATTGTGAAGCGGAACGAAATTTATTGGATCATTTAAACTTTTTTTGTAATAATAAAACTGAAAAGTGGGGCGAGCAAAATTATTTGGCCCATTTACTTTCAGTTCAGAAAACTCACTCCAGAAGTTCATTGAGGATCTCTGAATGATCCAATGTTGTCCTAAAATAAATGCACCTGCTCTGTGATAGTCTCAGGGTTCTGTTTAAAGCACAGAGGGCATCATGAAGACCAAGGAACACACCAGGCAGGTCCGTGATACTGTTGTGGAGAAGTTTAAAGCCGGATTTGGATACCAAAAGATTTCCCAAGCTTTAAACATCCCAAAGAGCACTGTGCAAGCGATCATATTGAAATGGAAGGAGTATCAGACCACTGCAAATCTACCAAGACCCGGCCGTCCCTCTAAACTTTCATCTCAAACAAGGAGAAGATGCAGCCAAGGGGCCCATGATCACTCTGGATGAACTGCAGAGATCTACAGCTGAGGTGGGAGAGTCTGTCCATAGGACAACAATCAGTCGAACACTTCACAAATTTGGTCTTTATGGAAGAGTGGCAAGAAGAAAGCCATTTTTCAAAGATATCCATAAAATGCCTCATTTACAGTTTGCCACAAGCCACCTCGGAGACACACCAAACATGTGGAAGAAGGTGCTCTGGTCAGATAAAACCAAAATCCAATGTTTTGAAAACAATGCAAAACAATATGTTTGGCGTAAGAGCAACACAGCTCATCACCCTGAACACACCATCCCCACTGTCAAACATGGTGGTGGCAGCATCATGGTTTGGGCCTGCTTTTTATCAGCAGGGACAGGGAAGATGGTTAAAATTGATGGGAAGATGGATGGAGCCAAATACAGGATCATTCTGGATGAAAACCTGTTGGAGTCTGCAAAAGACCTGAGACTAGGACGGAGATTTATCTTCCAACAAGACAATGATCCCAAACATAAAGCAAAATCTACAATGGAATGGTTCAAAAATAAACGTATCCAGGTCTTAGAATGGCCAAGTCAAAGTCCAGACCTGAATCCAATTGAGAATATGTGGAAAGAGCTGAAAACTGCTGTTCACAAACGCTCTCCATCCAACCTCAAAGAGCTCGAGCTATTTTGCAAGGAAAAATGGGCAAGAATTTCAGTCTCTAGATGTGCAAAACTGATAGAGACATACCCCAAGCGACTTGCAGCTGTAATCGCAGCAAAAGGTGGCGCAACAAAATATTAATGCAAGGGGGCCGAATAATTTTGCACGCCCCACTTTTCAGTTTTATAATTACAAAAAAAGTTTAAATGATCCAATAAATTTTGTTCCACTTCACAATTGTGACCCACTTGTTGTTGATTCTTCACCAAAAATTTAAAATGTTATATCTTTTTGTCTGAAGCCTGAAATGTGGCAAAAGGTTGAAAAGTTCCAGGGGGCCGAATACTTTCGCAAGGCACTGTATCAATAAGTGAATAATTTACTAAAAAAACACCGTACAATAAGTGCATAATAGGACACATTGCAGTACTAGAAAAAGAATACACACAATGGGCTAAAGTGCTGAACCATTAAAAACAGTGTAGCTAAAATACAGCAAAGACATAAGTATGCAAACATTTTAGTGCAATTCATTTCACATTTGCAAGCATAAAAGGCTCAGATATACGTTTGAGTCTCTCCTTATGGCTCCTAGTTGGCAATGATAAAACCCTGTCTGTCTGGAACACATATTCCAAAATTCAATTGTAATCCACGTGAGGTAAAATTGTAATCCAAACAGGTAATGTGTAATCCACATCGATAATAGAGAATGGCAGCAAATAGAGAACCCTTTTTGCAAAGGGGGCTCCCAAATAACATGAGAAGGGGGTAAAAAGGAAAATAGGCGCGCTTAGGTGCAACTGGGACTTTTCTACAGAATGGGGGGAGTCCTTAGAGCCATGTCCACTCCAGCTGGGTGAGAGTCAAACAGGGGCAATACATTACATATTAGAAAAAAGCAGCACATAGAGAACCCTTTTTGCAAAGGGGGCTCCCAAATAACATGAGAAGGGGGGAAAAAGGAAAATAAGCGCACTTCGGCGCAACAGAGAATTTTCTGCAGAATGGGGGGAGTCCTGACAGCCATGCCCATCTGGGTGAGAGTCAAATGGGGGCAACACAAACTAAACAAAAACAACTGCCAACTAGCATCTCACCCGTCAGGTGCAGTCCATGGTGTGTCTCCCATAGGTCCTCCTGCAGTGTCCTTGACACTGACAGTAGTTGGGTTCCTCAGATGAGGGATCTGAAGTCCTCCTCGCTCGAGCTGCTGCTGAAGCTCATCAGAGGACGCTCCTGCCTCTTGTAGGCCATGCTCGCTGCGGTGGTGGAACTCCAGTGCCCTCTTCTTCCTGAAGTTGGACTTGACCGGGTCCGGGTGGTGGTGACGCTGGCGAGCGCTGCAGCCATTTTCGCTTTTCCGGATCCTCCTGCCAGGACAGCAGAGGTAAGGACTTCCGGCTACAGCGGTTCCGGAAAGGTTGCATCCAGGGAAGAAGAGTCAGCTTCCCCGGCTGCTGCTGGCTTCATCTTCTACGGCAGCTGGTGTTGGTGGATGACCGTGGATTGGAAGGTGAACGATAACGTAGTCAGCTGACCCAGCTGTAAGGACTGTGGTGGTGGTGGTGGTGCTGGCAGTCCAGGAATCAGAGGCTCCAGCTGATGCTGTGGCTTTTTCCTGAACCGGAGGACGCTATCTGGGAACTCCTGCAGGCAGCGCAAGCGTCCTGGACCTGGTGGTTCATCTGGCCACACTTCTGGTTCTGTTGTAGGCACCAGAGGCTTTGAAAGGAGGGTAACCCCGGTCGCAAATGGGCCTTTCAGGGACGCCATGGGGGTGTACTCCACCTATCCCCCACGTACAGGCTATGGCAATGTTGTGGAAGGTATGGCCGTTTCACCGACCTGCGGCCCATAAAATATTCCTTTCCATCCTCGTCATCTTGCAGGAAGCCAGACCCTCTCCCAACAGAAAACCAAAGCACAGTTCCCTTTCGGCGTTCCAATGAAGGATCTCCCGACCTAGGGTGGTCGAGTACCTGGATGACCCAGTCCTCCACTGTAATTTTATAGTCCCAGAGGGTCTGTGCATGGGCCGTCACAGATGGTGGAACAATTGGGTTCTGGTGTATGGAAGGGGTGGATCTCCTCCTGGACGGCGAAATGGACGCTCCAGCCACCTCCGCCGCACGAGCCACAGCAGACGCTCCAGCCGCACGAGCCACAGCAGACGCTTCAGCCACCTCACGAGTCGCAGCAACAGCAACCTCAGCAGGTGGTAAGGAAGACACAGGCACTGAAGCTGGGTTTCTCTGGCAGAGTTGAAGTCTGGAGAGGGCGGTGGTTCAGGGAACCTGTCCCAAAATACATTTCATTCCAATTTGGGCGCAGCTGTTTTTTATCCATGATGCTTGTCTCTTGCTCTGAGGTCAGCGCTGGTCTAAACTGGTTCAGACTTCAGAGGAGGGTGGAGTACTGAGGGAGGAGTCTTCACTCCCTATACATGCAAAATAGTTAGATCCCGGTGGGCCAGGCTGTTTTTTTCCAGTTCTGAGGGGGGCGTATCTTCACTTTCCCGCTCTTGCATGGGCGTATCGTCATTGTCCCGCCTCACGCAGAATGCGTACATTTCGTATGTTTCATACGTACCGTACACATCGTTAGCGTGTTAAATTTTGCGAAGATTTATGAATAATACGAAGCGAATCCAAAGAAATTCGGATTTGCTTCACAGATGAAAATTTCCAAGATTCGATACGAATCTATTAGCGGGGAAAAGATTCGCTCATCTCTACTGACAACCTATTCAAGATTTTAACGATTATCAAAAACAATTTTAATTGCTAGAGTCAGGGGCTAATAAATGTTATTGCTCTGATATATATGTGGTTGTGGATATTTTCTCCTTATACTTGTAACTAATTGGAAAAATAACTATTATAAAAAATGCTCTGCTTTTCAACACAGTTGAGGCAAATGTATGACAAAAAAAACTTATTTGACAAGGCTTTGGTTAATCATCACCTAGATAGATACGTATGTTAGATGTGTGAGAATTTCAGTGTTCAAAAGCATTATGAACGCAGTCTAATACAGAATGGCCCACTATTAGGCTTCATTCACACGACCGTATGTGTTTAGCGGTCCGCAAATTGCGGATCCGCAAAAAAAAGATGACGTTCCGTATGGCATCCGTGTTTCTGTTTTTTTTTGTGGATCCATTGTAACAATGCCTATCCTTGTCAGAAAAACGGACAAGAATAGGACATGTTCTATCTTTTTTGCGGAACGGAAATACGGACATACGGAAACGGAATGCACACGGAGTACCTTCCGTTTTTTTTGCGGACCCATTGAAATGAATGGTTCCGCATAAAAAACGGAACGGACACGGAAACAAAATACGTGTGAATGAAGCCTTACTAAGACTGGCAACATTTACTCTAAATAGAGGACATAACTGTAGTAATTTGTGCCAGTTTTAATGCAAATCTGTCTAAATAAGTACATAATAAAATAAAATAAAATATAACTTTTATTACTATATGTTAAAACAGTCAAAGAGGAAGGCCTCCGCCCAAAAAAAAGGAAAACAAAAAAATACACCACTGACTTAGCTGTGAGTGATCTCCAACCCGTAGTGGGCGGGATCTTAGATCGGGTCGGGTGTACTTGGGATGAATCAGAAAGATCACCCTAACAATAGCCCTTATCTAAGGGAGCCCTACCTACAAACGGAATAGCCGCCCCGATAGGAGCGCTCCTTCCCCCTATCCACCACGTGGGACGCCGAGGAAACCAAGTCGGCAGCGCCTGCAATGCCCGCGCTTCTCCCTCCATCATAAGGGATTGAAGCAGCGCTGCGGCGTGTGCACACTGAGAGGAATCCATAATCAGTACCCCAGATCACTTGGGCACGCAAGTATAAGGCTCCTGTACCATAAGGTTAATCTATTGAGATGGATTGAATTCAGTGAGAGCTATTGATGCTCAATTATCACCGCGTACAAAATATGTATGGACAGTGTATACAGCCACAGTGTACAACATACTGAGTGAGAATTGTCCTGCACACGCGTGATGATGGATTGTGCTGGTGCTATTATTCCTCTTTAGTGACTATGCAATCTTTATGATATATGTGTCAACAACTTATTACCTGATTTATATGTATTATTGGCATATCAGCACTAGATATAGAAAAAATTGACCATAATCACATGATATATGATATTTAGAGCTAGTTATATGGGAGATTCCACCCTGTGCGGTTTTTGTAAGTCCCCTGAGGAGCCTAAAAATAACGGCGAAACGCGTTGGAACCGACTTAATAGCTCAATCATTAAAACTTTAGCATTTGGATGTCACATGGAATCATCTTGTGTACATATCGTTAGTCTTTATTATTGGTGATCTAGTGGATAAGATATTTTTGGAGTAAATATACATATCACTGGAATGGTCATTAAATGGAGCGCTGCAATTGACTGCCGCAACATCATTCTTCCACTACTCCAATTTTTTACTGACCACCGTGATATGTTTATATTTGCACATATTTGTATATTATTTTCAGTTTGGTTATTCCTTGTGTGAGAGTGGTGTGGCATACACAGCATTAGTTTGGTGATGGTTTCTACTATCTCAGGGCCTTAACAGGGGTACTAGGAGGTACGAGATACGGGATCGCCCCTATCGGGGCGGCTATTCCGTTTGTAGGTAGGGCTCCCTTAGATAAGGGCTATTGTTAGGGTGATCTTTCTGATTCATCCCAAGTACACCCGACCCGATCTAAGATCCCGCCCACTACGGATTGGAGATCACTCACAGCTAAGTCAGTGGTGTATTTTTTTGTTTTCCTTGTTTTGGCGGAGGCCTTCCTCTTTGACTGTTTTAACATATAGTAATAAAAGTTATATTTTATTTTATTTTATTATGTACATCATATATATGAGTAGGATTATCTCTGTGATTTGATGAAGTTTATATCCGCCTCATTTAGTATTGGACTTGCTGGTGTCCTACGGACCAGCCTCTGTGATCTGTCTAAATAAGGCCTCATACACACAAACGTTTGTGGGCCGTGCCCGTATTGATGCAATATTCCACAAATTAGACCCTGACACTCGGAAGGCTTCCTTAAATTATTCGTATTTACATATAGTCCTTGACTAAAAGAAGCAAATTTTTCAAATTTTTTTTAGGGTGGTGGGAAGAAAGAGAAGTATTCAAGGAAACTTTTTTTCAGTTCACAAAATACATCACCTTTTGGGGGTGTTACATTAGACAACGTTTTAATTTTGTGGGAGGGCACTAAAAATGAGTTTCACCAGTTCACACAGCTTTTAACCCCTTTGCGCCCAGCGCCGTACATGTACGGCGCTGGGGCGATGCGGGCACATGGCGCCCGCTCGCGGGTGCGGCGGGCGTCATGGCCGGCAAGTCTCTGCTGTTTCTAACAGCAGAGACTTGCCGCTACTTACCGCCATCGGCGGCGTCTTCCTGGTTGATTAGATGCCGTGATCACACGTGATCACGGCATCTAGTTGCGTTTCAACCCGGAAGCATTCACTTCCGGGTGGTGTACAGACACCCCGTGTGGCCAATCGGGGTGTCTGTACACCATATGAAAACTGTAATCCTCGCTGGTGAGGATTACAGTTTTCAAAGTGCAATTCTTATTCTGGCCACTAGATGGCAGGCCAGGATAAGAAATGAGCAACTCATGGATTTCTGAGTCTGTAAAATCCATAATTGCTCATAAAGAAAAAAAAAAAGCCACAATATATAAGCCCATAGTTGAGCTTTCTAATAGTAAAAAAAATTTAAAAAAAATGTTAAAAAATATATAAAAAATAAAAAAGATGTAAAAGTTCAAATCACCCCCCTTTCCGTATAAGTAAAAAATAAATACCTAAATAACAATAAATATAGACATCATGGGTATCACCGTGACCGAAAACGCCCGTACTTTTAAAATATAAAAAAAAAATTCCAATACGGCGAATTGTATGGCGGAAAAAAGCGTCCAAATGGCGATTTGCCGTTTTTTGTCGCTTTTTTTTTCTAAAAAAAATTAAATAAAAAGTGATCAAAAAGTCATACACACCCCAGAATGGTATCAATAAAAACTTCAGATCGTCCCGCAAAAAATGAGCCCCCATACAGCTCTGTACACATAAATACCAAATAGTTATAGGGGTCAAGATTTGACAAGGAAAAAAAAAAAAAAAGGGCAACTTTCTAATTATTTTATCACTATGAAAACGCAGGAAAAACTATACATATTAGGTATTGCCGGATTCGTACTGACCAGTAGAATGAAAGTAACGGATCAGTTTTAATGCACATCGAACGCTGTAAATAAGAAACCCGTAGAACTGTAGCGGAATAGCGTTTTCTTTGCAATTTCACCCGGTTTGGAATTTTTTTCCCGCTTCCCACTACACCGTATGCAATATTAAATGGTGGCGTTGGAAAGTACAACTTGTCCCGCAAAAAACAAGCCCTCATACAGCTATGTGAACAGAAAAATAAAAGAGTTATGGCTGTTTGAAGGCAGGGAGCGCAAAACGAAAATGCAGAACCGAAAAAAGCTCCGGGGGTGAAGGGGTTAAACAACAATACTTTGGGACTAAAGTTTACGGCAGAAATCCATGAGACTACTCTTAATTTTTTAGACTTGACTCTTGTCCTGCAGCCTGATGGAACAATCCATACAAATGTTTATAGAAAGCCGACGGCAACCAACAATTTGCTGCACTGGCAGAGCTATCATCCCATAGCCCTCTGGAAAGGAATTCCTGTAGGATAATACTTACGTGCAAAGAGAAATTGCTCGAATAAGGAAGCATTTGAGAAGGAGAGCAAGCTGTTATATGAGAGATTCTTATCTCGAGGATACCCTAAAAAAGTGCTGCATAGAGCATACAGAAGAGCCAGCAAAGCTGACCGCCCAACCCTTCTGAGTGACCAAAAAACAAAGAAAAGTTCAACAATATATCAAAAAAGCAGATATTAGGTAAATACTGGAACATTTTACAAGCAGATGAAGATCTGGCAGAAGTTATCCCATTATATCCATCGATAACTTATAGGAAAGGAAAAAACCTCAAGGAAAGCTTGGTCAATAGTCACTTCCAGTGGAAAAAATACAGAAAAGAACATGGTTGTCTACAGTGGTATCCTATCCGTGTGGTGACTGCATTTTTTGTAAAAAGATGCTGGCAATAAAGGAGCTCAAAAATCCAGTAGATGATAAAAAATATAAGATAAGACAATATATCAATTGTAAAACAACAGGAGTTGTTTATGCTATCCAATGTGGATGCCCTAAATTGTACATTGGGAAAACAACTCAAGAATTAAGGAGGAGAATATTCAGACATCTCAGCAGTATCAATACGGAGGGAGACACCACACTGTCGAGACATGTACAAAACGTACATGAAGGTGATGACAGCACTCTAAAAATTTGGGGTATTGCAAAAATATCAACAGGTCCAAGGCATGGTAATGTTGATAAAAAACTACAACAAGAAGAAGCCCGATGGATTTATCGGTTAAAAAGCTTAGCCCTGCTAGGGCTCAATGAAGGCTTTACATACGCGTCATTTTTGTAAATGCTGCAAAGAAAGGAATTAATAAAAATAATTCAAGCATCATAAACATGATATTGATGTGATCATCAATAAACAACGTTGTCCATCTGATAGATAACAAATGATATGTCTATTGCACAAATTAAAATCTCCTCCACTCACACCCCCAACCCCCCCCTTCCTATAAAATCTGACCCCCAAAAAAAGCTGATAAATCAAAGACATGATGTATAAAAATGTAGTTTGACAGGATATTAGTATGTAGTATTGAATATAAAGATGATCCAGCATACAATTTAATTCAAGGACAGCAATAAAATAATTAAGGCATCAATTAAAGTTAAAAAAGCATCAATCATAGTACATTATGACTTATTCAGCACTATAAAATATCAAGGTGCTATTATTAGATAAAAGTTGGTTGTTTATTCCTATATATATGCTGATAATGTGTACAGTAAACATGGGAATCATTGGTATAATGTAATATACAATAGTTTCATTTGTATATAGAACACTACTCATGTCATGTATTATCATATTATCAGCACTGAAGCTCCTTGAGCATGCGTACTGGAGCATTTTAATCGAATAGAGAAAGTACATGCGCGAGATCTTGCAAGACTGTAGGAAGATGACGAGCGGTGCTTTACTGGCTACATAGAAGGTAATACGTCAAAAGGGGATTAGAGTGGCACAGAAATTGAGCGCCTATCAGAAGGCAAATACAGGTGAGGGTGGAGAGATGAGAGGAGCAAACCAAAATCTATTGGTAAACGTCATATTAAGTCGGCATAGGAGGCTATATAGGATTAGGGTAACGCCCACAAACACTCACTGCCCGAAACCCCTGAGGATGCTACTGGCGTGGCGAAACATGTCGGGGGGCAGTGTTTGAGGGATGTTTTTTATAGACAGTGTGCAGTATCTCAGTGTGCTAATGCTAGGGATAGATGTATACAGGCAGGAATAGCGTCTGTTGGGAAGAGTCTGGAGCCAGCGCGTGGCTACCAGCCTGCCACAGATGCTAGTATCAGAGTTAAAGTCATAATAAAAACAGCACCAAAAATGCTAAAACACTGCAAATTTTAAAAGGGTTTATTGAGCACAACACAAGACGGTTTTAAAAGATATAATAAAAGCTACGTCTTATAAGCGTTAATTGTGACACAAGTGCAAGTTGGTGCCGTATTGAGGCACGCAAACAGCGGGTCCACAATATACGGGCACCAGCCATAGGTGCTCCATATACACAGATACGGAGTGGTGGGGAGAGGAGGCACAGAGCAGAAGCTGACGGAAGCACAGAGCGCTTCGGTGGGATTTTGGTCTGTGCTTCTGCACAGAAAAAAAAAATTGAACTGACTTTAACGGAAATTGACTGAAGCTTGCGGATCACGAACACATTGTGAATGGGTTTGCATCCGCAAATGGCGGGCACATGGCCAGTGCCCATGTATTGCAGACCGCTATTTGCTGTAAGGCTACATGCGCACCACTGTATGTATATTGTGGTCCACAAACCATGGATCCACCAAATATGGATACTATCCGTGTGACATTAGCATTTTTTTGTGACTCATTGACTTTATGGGATCTGTCCTCTTTCAGCATATATGCTGTGTGCAGTATTTTTGCAGACCAGATTAGGCCATGTTCTATCATTTTCAGAACGGACATAAAGATTTGTGTCAAAATCTGCACTCCTACTTCTCTTGTCACTTTCATAAATTGCATTGTAAATGTTGGCCAATACATTACAGATGAGCAATGCGATTCTACACAAATCAAATCTACTAAGAATTTCCTTAAAAATTTAGATTTTGACATAATCCGAAATTTGTGATTTGATAACACAAAGCCATAATTCGTTAACCATTTTTTATTATAAAAAATTCTGACCATGTAGTTTTTAATAAACAGGCTGTTTGTTACCATTGGTTGCCATTCGTTCGCCCTAAGAGACCACAGAGTGTCATATACAACTTTTCAGGGCAATTGGGGCACTTTTGATTTGAGTCAAATTTATTTGTATCGAATCTGACCTGAAACTTATTTTGGAAAATGTTGTCATTTCTATAATACATGCTTTGGATTTTTATGACTTCTATTCCCTTTCTTTGAAATGTTTTTTCACTATGATTTTCTGAATGAATATCACAGCAGAAAAATGCCTCCATGCCTGTACCATGCAATGAGCCAAATAAGAAGCACAGAATACACAGAAAAACAGCCTTCTCATCAATTACTGTTCATCATGCTTGGTGCTAAATTAAATGAGATGTTCAATTTCAGTAGGTGGAAGGAGTCAAGTGAAGAAATTGCTGCACTTCTCGCATTGAGACCCTTGTGACCCATGCCAGATAAAAAAGGTTATTAAATTTGGGGTTTAATGGAAACAAGGTTACACACATTTAATAAATTCATTTCTGTGCATAATACAGCTACATTTTAATCTTCATTACAAAGTATTAGAACAGGTTTATTATAAAACAATACCATAAGTTATAAAATATAGAAATGCATGCTTAACAACATTGCAGTTGGTAAATTTGGGACATGTAAGCCCCCCATAGGACTGCCCATGCCCACTGGGACAACACATTATGGGTAGGGCTTATGTAAGCCCTGTCCATTTTTAGCCCAGAAGAGCAAGAATTTGCAGTGGCTTTCTCAGAAAATTATGGACACTTATGGCAAATTCTGGATTGTTGGCAACTACTGAACTGGTAACTAGTGATGAGCAAATTGTTTCTTCCCAAAACCTATTGTGAATCCAAAACTTTTGTGTTTCGTTTCGGATGAATTGTTTAAAATGGGCAGCATGGTGGCTCAGTGGTTAGCACTGGTGCCTTGCAGCGCTGGGGTCCTAGGTTTAAATCTGACCAAGGACAACATCTGGAGATTGTTACCATGTTCATGGTAAACAATGAAAAGGAGGCAGCACTGGCTCAGCGCACGCCTCCTCTTCAAACAGCTGATTGGCGGATAACCCCTTTAAGATTAGAATTCTGGACTTTGCTGTTTCCAGCTTGTGAGAGGGTTGAAAACAGCCTTATCCCTCTTACTGTACAAGCAAACAATGTATCCTTTGCTGTTTACTTATTGCTTTTGGTTACTGTTTGACCCTGTTGGGGTGGTCTGCCACCTAAATTGAGTTGCTAAAAATGTTATGTGACTATAACATGCCAAAATACCACGGTACTGCAGCTCCAAGATACTATAACTTCAGCTTACCTGCCTCTTGTGTACCGCAAGCACAGAACTCGTGGACCAGGATATCTTGTACAAATAAGTGAAATCTGAGTAGCCTTGAAATAATGGGTATTTAAAGGGTGTTTAATTCACACAGAGGGGGAGATCTAAGTAGAAAAATGGTGAATCAAGAATACTATAGAATTTTCATGCTTGATAGAAGAGTACCAAAAGGTTTGTCTCATAGACAGGATTTCATTTATGAATACTGATTACAACTCCATTGTATTTTCTATGTTTATTTTTCTACACATGTATATACTGTATGGTTTTAAAATAATTCCCTATTAAACAAACCCTATTAATCAGCTTAATTATGTAGACATATGGATATGTCTACGTCAAGGAGGAAAGAAAAGATTAAAAAGTGGGATGAACCTTTATTAATTAGGTTATGATTAAGACTTTGTGTCGAAACGCGTAAACCTATGCATTGGCTCAAGTTTCTGTACATTTTTAATGCCTTGAATGAAATTGAATTTTAACAGTGGACAACTGTGCTGGAAAATTTGTTTATTTGTACTAGATATTCTTGTCTGGGAGTTCCGTGCGCTCGCTACACAAGAGGCGGGTGAGCTGAAACCTGAAGTTATAGTATCTTGGATTAACCTTCATGCTCCAATCCCACATTGTGAACATTGTAAACTCAGTGAAATACAATGTTGGAAACAGAGCCTACAGGAGAATCTGCACAGGCTACGTGTCTTTTTGATATGCTGGACTGCACTAAAAGACTGAATAAAGCCACAAGTATTTTTGATTTAATGGACACTGTGCAGACATGTTGCGATTGAAAGTTGAAAACCCAATTGTAGTTGTTATTATTCAAGGAAATGAGAGTGTGGTGGGATGCCAAGACCATGACCATGTACCTGGAAAAATCAATAATTCCTTGAGGTCTTCATGTGAAGAAGACTCCCACTTTTATATAAAGTTCTCTCAGGAATTCATGATATTAACAAATTGTTCCTTGAAACTTATAAATCTCATAGTTGTACAAGAGGTACAAATAAGGTCACAAGTACAAGATTCACTTCAACCACAGAATGATTTGGAAGAGTTTAAACTGTTAGATAAAAATATAAAGAAAAAACTGGTGGAGTTGGACGAATTGATCACAAAAGTAAAAGAAATGATTATCTTCTGAATGAAGTAAATGCATAGAGAGAACGGAACCGTCTAAAACCTAAACCAATTCTAAACAAAAGACACAAGAGATAGTCTTAAAGGGGTATTCCCATCTCACAAATGTAGTTTGTATAGTAAGATATAGCATACCAATATTATTACTAATAGAATGTATTTATATAAAATGTACTGTTTAGAAGATTTGCCTATTTGTATATCCATTGTCCCACACACATCAGTCAGGCCGTTGCCCCTGGTTACGACCACCGCGGCCATGTAGTAGTGGTGGCCGGCTTGCTCCTGTTCAAACCTGTTCTGTTGTAACTGCTGTATTGTGAACGCACGTTGCATGAGCATGCAGAGACACATCTTAGGGTTGTAGCATTTTTGTCTGCGCTTCCAAAATGCAGAGAAACGGATCCTGTTCCAATAACAATTCATCTCTATGGAGCAGGATCCGTTTATAAAGTCTGCATTTTGGACGGATCCTGACCATTGTGTTTTGGACTGGTAGCATCCAAAGCGCAGATGTGAAAGTACCCTAAGATGTGTCTCCGCATGTTCATGCAATGTGTGTTCACAATACAGCAGTTACCTCAGAGCGGGTTTGAAAAGGAGCATGCCGACCACCACTACTACATGGCCGCAGTGGTCGTAACTAGGGGCAACGGCCTGACTGATATGTGTGGGACAATGCCTATATAAATAGACAAATAGACAAGTTATAATATTGGTATGGCTATATCTAACTATAAAAACTACATTTGTGAGATGGGAATACCCCTTTAAGTCTTAACATTGGGTGAGTTTTACCAGTATGGAATACTCACTAGATTCTTCATTAGCCACAGCTGTTGAAGGAACAGATACTTCAGAAGTTCTTCATTTAAAATCCTTGGAAAAGAATATCAAGAGAGTACCCTTTCCTAAATCATGGTGAAATTAAATGAAAGTGGACTGACACAACTGGATACAATTCAGACATCGGTGATAAACAACCAAAAAATGGCAAAGGAGGGCAGGACGAAACACTGACCCAAGATATCTAGTGAGGGAATCAAGATCATGCAAGTGACTAATTCAGTAGTAAACTTGTCAAGTTATATTTTGACAGAAGCACAACTTACGTTGTTGAGTAAGGGGCTTATGTTTGCACCTATGGTTGATTTTGACAGTTTTAGTACTATTTTGGACATCAACAGACTTGCCCATAACTTGACTGCAAAGAAACAATTCCGTTTAGCGGGGGAGATGATGTTAAAAAATAGGGGGTTAATAATAATAATAAAGATAATGGTAGTGTTGTCCCCTTGAATTTAACGGACCAACTCAGCACTTTAATGTTACAGTCCTTGCATTGTGAGTTATTGGGGGGAGGGTGTTCAATGACAATTTGTGAAATTATTTTAGGCCCCCAATCCAGATTTTTACCCAGTTAATTCTACAGTACCAACTGTAGACAAGCTCCAAGAACTTGTGGAAGGAGATTTAATACAATTAAATAAAAAATAATAAATAAAAGGGGTAAATTAAAAGATAATGAGGGGAGATTTATTAAACTGGTGTAAAGTAGAACTGGCTTACCTTCCATTTTCTGTTAAAAATGAAAGGTGGAATCTGATTGGTTGCTATGGGCAACTAAGACTGTTTACCTAGTGGCCAATTGTGTTACTGTTGTTGGGTAATGTGCTACTAGATACACAGGACCTTTTGGTCATCTAATCCCATTATAGATCCTTGAGCTATAGTGAGGTAATAAATAGTAATGCCTTGCAGACCTGGATACAGTACTACAACTCAGAAAGAAAGTGTGTGCTAAAGAAATGCTGCTGTTGGAGACAGATCCAGCCATACTGGTCAATTTTAGTTAGCTAGAAAGTGGAGGTATGAAGTACTAGTCATAAGAGTACACCACCTCAGGGCATAGATAGTGTCCCAGGACAACTGAGCGATATAGTTCGGAGGGCAAGCCATCCTAGCTCTCATGTACTACAGTGGCTAGAGACCTGTGAAGAAGCCAGAAGAGGAGCTTTATGATGTTTTGTCCCTCCCAAGTTCTCCTGACTGCTCATATAAGCTTAAAGGCTATGTACACCTTTGAGGACATTTTTTTAAATTATTGCATCGTACTTATTTTGAGCTAAAATTATTTTTTTAATTATCTTATTAATAATGTCTAATTATTATTAAAAATTGTAAACCCCTGACTCTGTTTCTCTAGTAGCAGCATCTGTTTTTTCATTCTGTTCAATCAGGCAGCTCAGCTGATGGCTCTTTATCTCTGATCTCTGACCTCCTAAACACTCATTATAGCTCAATTCTTATCTTACTGATAAGAATGGTGCTCAAATAAGTGTTTAACCTTTTAGTAATTTAGAGATAAGGCTTATTAGATGGCACAAAGAGAAAGTATAATTCACACAGCTAGACAAATAGTTAACCCTTTGTGACAGAACAGCTCAATATTTTTAATAAAGACCAATAAAAAATGATTTTATCCCAAAATTAGTAAAATGCAATTATAAAATAAAATTGCCCCTGAAGGTGAACATAGTCTTTATTTATGATAAAATCAAAGTTCCTGAAGTTTGATTTTATTATATTTCAGCTTAAAATAGCATTCTGGATAACACACTAGGAGCTGGAAATAACCTGACATCTGACAGAATTGACACTGACGGGCATTTCTATGTACTGAAATACGTGCAAGCTATTAAAGCTAAACTGTTCTAAATATTTAACAAAAAAAGGGTTTTGTTTAGTCCATAATGCATACAATTCAATTTACATAGATATATATTGGTGTCAATAGCCCTTAATAATTTCTGAATAGTTGACCTAAATGTAGAGTTTCACTTAAAAGGGTTATCCCACGAATAATGTAAAAAATGAAAATCAGACATCATATAGTACATGGCAACCTCTTTTTAACAAAGCTAGAACCAGCTCTGTACCTCACATGGATCCAGAGATCTCCACAGCCATTGCTCTGCTAGATTTATCAAGCTGAAAGCTCAAGGGGCGTGTCTTTTCTGCTGTAGCTCAGGAGGCGTGTCCATGCTCTCCCTATCACAGATCAGGAGGCTGTTAAAAGTTGAAACTGAGCATGTGCGGCCTTCTCAGTGAATAGGTCAAAGAAATAGGAACTCAGAATCTAACTCAGAATCTATACAAAACTTTTAATTACATGCAATTACAAAAGTATTCAGATCCAGGTGCTGGTTTGAAAACTGTAGAATATTTTCCGTGGGACAACCCCTTTAAAGAAGAACTCCCGCAAAAAATTTTATTCCATGTCCTGCTAGAAATGTACATGGTGTAATCTGTAGTGAATGTCATTTTCTTACCAGTGTCTGTATTTTTGAGTTATATCTCCCTGATGTTTCTCATCTGTGTCTTGTGACTAGGAATCAGCATCTTATGTGTGGATAGGAAGTCTATTTCTCTATGCATTCCTATGGGAGCCTAACTTTCAGTCTCATAGGAATGAATAGAGCAGCAACTGGCTTCCTGTCCTGGGTAAGTTGGAGGTCAGGGAGTTGGTCACATGACCCAGCTACAATTAGAAGAGAGGGGATAACCCATAAATACAGTCTTTGATGAGAAGATTGCATTCACTACAGATTATATCATGCACCTTTCTAACAGGTCAGAGAATAAAATTTTTTGCGGGAGTTCATCTTTAAAAAATTCTAATTCTTGTTCTTAGCCAAAAGCAACTGAAGTCATTTTCTTTACTTTGTTAATAAGAAAATCTATTACCACTACACTAATAATTCAGACATAAATTAATGTTGTAGTAGATTTAGTCTACCAGAACATTATGCATAATAACTGGTGCATAATATTGATGTTTGTGTTTTACCAACAGTCAAACACAAACTAACTAGTCTCTGTATTTCCTATTGATAAGGTGTTGCTGCTATGTAAGCTGTAATAAATATTTGCATCTTATAAGAATTAGTTCCTTCAATGCTGTAATACTCTTATAATCCCACACCTTGAACTGATTGGAAGTAGCAATCAAAAAGCCTATTATGTACTGACATTTTCAAATATCAGAACATATTTTGTAACTATTTTTTTTCAATCTTTTTATCAAAAGTTGAAAAAAAACATCAACATCCCCTGTGCCTCTTACTGTCCCTAGTCATTGTTTCCTTTACAGTAGATTACAGCAGCGACCAAAGGTTACACTATAGTAAATGGAACAATGTGAAATCCCATTCATAGTAACATAGTTTATAAGGCGGAAAAAAGACATCTGTCCATCTAGTTCGGTCTGTTATCCTGCAAGTTAATCCAGAGGAAGGCAAAAAAAACCATGAGGTAGAAGTCAATTTTCCTCACTTTAGGGGGAAAAAAATGCCTTCCCGACTCCAATCATACAATCAGAACAACTCCCTGGATCAACAACCCATATTATTACACTCCAGAAATCCATCCAGGCCCCTCTTGAACTCTTTTAGTGAATTCACCATCACCAGCTCCTCAGGCAGAGAGTTCCATAGTCTTACTGCTCTTACCATAAAGAATCCTATGTTTGTGTGGAAACCTTCTTTCCTCCAGACTCAGAGGATGTCCTCTCGTCACAGTCAGGGGTGCATCTAGCCTTTCTGCTGCCTGAGGCGAAAACTGAAACGGTGCCCCCACCCTCCCCAACACAAATTTCTTAACCTAACCCCTTCCTTTCTGCCCATGGCCCTTTGGCTGCCCCTCTCTTGCCCCTACCTGGTGCTGCCTGAGGCGATCGCCTCACCTGGCCTCATTGGTGGTGCACCTCTGGTCACAGTCACAGTCCTGGGGATAAATAGATGATGGTAGAGATCTCTGTTCTGACCCCTGATATATTTATACATAGTTATTATATCTCCCCTCCCCTAAACTGAATACCCTAATTTTGACGATCTTTCTGGTTACTGTAGTCCACCCATTCCAGTTATTACTTTAGTTGCCCTCCTCTGAACCCTCTCCAGCTCTGCTATGTCTGCCTTGTTCACAGGAGCCCAGAACTGTACACAGTACTCCATGTGTGGTCTGACTAGTGATTTGTAAAGTGGCAGGACTATGTTCTCATCACAGGCATCTATGGCCTTTTGATGCAACCCATTATCTTATTGGCCTTGGCAGCAGCTGCCTGAGACTGGATTTTTTTCCCATGTCAGTGTTACCCAGTGTTTTACCATTTAGTATGTACTGTGACTTGCATTATTCCTTCTCATGTGCATAACCTTACATTTGTCAGTGTTAAACCTCATATGCCACTTCTCTGCTCAAGCCTCCAATCTATCCAGATCCCTCTGTAGCAGTTAGTATACTGTACTCTTCTGTGTTAATTACTTTACACATTTTAATGTCATCTGCAAAAATTGATTTTTTACTGTGCAAGCCTTCTACAAGATCATTAAAAAATATTAAAACTGAAAACTGTGTGCATGTTTTTTTTTCTTTTTACAGTTGATTTATATCTTACAAAGGTGTCATTTTAAGGTGTATTTTAGTTAAATTAATTTTAGTTAAATAGAATTAACTTAATTCCATAATGTATAAGGCATAAATATTTTTATGTTTTTTTTGTTCAATAAAAACATTTTTAATGGTTTTCCCCCCTCTTTTTCCTCGGGATAGGCAGGCTGATAGGCGATGACGTCATCGCACCGCCTGAGCCGGCCTCTGATAAGCTGCAGGCCTATTGCCTGCAGCCTATCAGAGGAACAGGCAGGGGGGACGCCTCTCCCTCCCCTGCGCCGCAGTACAGGCATCTGTAACGCCGTCCTGAGGACGGCGATACAGATGACTATGGAGAAGAGCGCTTCCACAATGGAAGCGCTCATCTCCCTCTGCCCCGCCGCCGCCCCCAACTGTGCGCAGGGCCGCGCCGCACCTGGCTAATTGGCGGTGCGGCCCTGCAAGTGGCAAGGGGGGCCCTCGGGCCCCCCTAGCTTAGGGGCCCGGTCGCAACTGCGACCCCTATAGCTACGCCACTGATTCTGTCCCTACTTGATAGTTACATATATTAAATTATGGGCCCAAGGCACAATAACATAATGGAGCAGGATTCCTATAGTTATTAGCATTTCAAATTCCTCTAGCCACATGAATCTGTACAGGCATTATTATTGTAAGTATGTTATTCTTGATTTATAATGTACCCTTCACCACATACAGTATAATGGTCTTCAAGGATTAGGTGACATGTGATGCACATACACAATTTACTAATGAATGAACATGCAAGGCTCATTAGGGTCTGTGGTGGATAATCATGAGGGCTCAGAAAAGGCCAGATCGCTGTATGTACCTGAATATTCAACAGGAATTTACTTAGACTGACATTGTCAGACCATGGGACCACTAAACCACTAAACTGAAGGATCAAGTGTAGAAATGAGCGAAGTTCTTCAAAATTCGATTTGGCTGCTTCGCCCAATTTTATAAAAAAAATTTGCTTTGTGACAAATTACTTCCTCACGAAGCGCATTTCTTTGTAGGTAGCGGGCGCAATGCCATTGGACCCATCTGATGCTGTATTAATCACTGATCGTAGCATCTGAGATTAATATTAAAGCCTTTCAGAGGTTAATCATAAAAAAAAATGTAATTGTACTCCCCTCATCCATTTCAACGCCGAGGCCGTCGTGGCCATCTTGCTTGAACATCCAGCGCGAAATCTCGTGCGGTGCGTGATGTCATTATGCTGGCTGGTGTGGTGATGTCATACATCACGGCACACGCGATTTTGCTCACACTCACCTCTCTCTTCAGGCAAGATGGCCACGATGGCCCCTTCACGCTGAAATGGATGAGGTGAGTATGGTTTTTTTGAAGCACAAGCACTAATCAAGTTAAAGTTAAAGGGGTAGTCCCAAGAACAATATTCTAAATTTTTCAAACCAGCACCTGGATCTGAATACTTTTGTAATTGCATGTAATTAAACATTTATCATAGTCACTGAGTTATTCACTGAAATCTATCTGTATAGCGCCACCTGCAGTGTGTCCTTTTTCTAAATTCTCTGTCCAGCTTAGGGTGGGTTCACATCAGCGTTATGCTTTCCGTTTGTGTTTTCCGTTATAACATGGTTATAACGGAAAATAACAGAAACCATAAGACGGAAGTCAAAACGGAAGCCTTTAGAGGCATTCCGTTTTGATCCGTCATAATAGAAGCCTATGAGAATCATAACGGATCCATTTGGTTCCCGTTATGCAAGACGGAAAACAAAGTCCTGTCGACAGGACTTTTTTTTCCGTTCTGCATAACGGAACTCAGACGGATCCGTTATGATTCTCATAGGCTTCTATTATGACGGATCAAAACGGAATGCCTCTAAAGGCTTCCGTTTTGACTTCCGTCTTATGGTTTCCGTTATTTTCCGTTATAACCATGTTATAACGGAAAACACAAACGGAAAGCATAACGCTGATGTGAACCCACCCTTACTCAGGTTGACATACGTGCTCAGTTCCATTCTTTTCTCATGACCTGACCCGCCTCCTGCTCCCGTATTATTATCATCACTCACATAGATACCATGCTATGTTCATTCTAGGTAGCTATTTGATTTTCTATTTGGGCTCACACCTTTTATCAGCATTATTATATTTGACAATATATTGCTCAACATTTCTCAACATTGTGTCAGTATATGCAGTATATTACTCAGCATTGTGTCTCATAGTATTTGCAGTTACTTTGTCACATTATCTGGAGTACTACCTAATATGTCTCTCTTTTGTTGACACAGCCATCATTTTCTAAAACTGGTTATTTTCTGTTACAGCGACAGACTGAGAAAGGTCACTTCTGACCAAAACGTCTTGCAAGTTCGCATTTTTCATATTCTCTAATTCATCACTTTGACAAGTGGATAAGAGCTTTATTATTATTTACATAAGTCCAAATGTGACTATATCCATATTCAAACTAATTGCAAAGATAAAAGAGAGTGCGTGATTTTCTCTTCTAAGTGTTTGATGGGCCACAAGACCCGTACACCACTGCACCTCTACTTACCTCAAGGAGTGCACATTCTTTATTTTTCTTTCCTATACTATTGTGGAATTGTTGCACCCTTATCCAGATGTCTACTGAAAGCTATGCATACGACATCGACACAGCTGAGAATATATTATCCCAAGTGACGACCTCAGGGGACTTTTGAGAACATCTACACAGGTCCTCCGCACACGGGATTTTGAACGAGAATCTAAAAAACTACTGGCGCATGAAATCACAGACTGGGGAGGATTCCCCAAGGCCTTAGGTGCCATTTACGCCCGACCCTATTCTCTGAGGATCAGGATTTTAGAGTCCGCTTCCAACAAATACTAAATAAATGTTCTCTTGATCTCATCCTATTGAACTTAGAATTTCTACAGAAGTCCATAACGAAAACTAAAGAGCACATCGGGGCCATAGAGACACAACTTACCTCGATCCTACCGCCTGAAGAATTCTCGGCATTAAAGAAGTCGAACGCATCCTCACCGAACAGAGAAAGACCCTCCAAGAAAAGAAACAAATTAAGTTCCAGAGGGACGCAGACGACTATACCTCGAACTGAGTGTACAGATGGGTGGAGAATCTATCCTGCGACTATCCAAGAGCCTCAAGAAGGGACCGACAATATGACTCCACCAGCTCTGGGAGGGAAACTTCATATGGACGACGTCAACCACCAACTTTTTTAGGACCACGCAGAAGGAGGGGAAATCAACACGGAAACCAACACAGAGATCGCAACGCTCCAGATCCACACGTCAGATCAATTCAGACAAGATCACAGGTAAGACACCTGATCTAGTCATAAACATTTCATCTTACACCTTAACAGTTGCCGAATTACAACTATTACAGAAAGGCCTTTAATTTTGCCCTGTACCACATTTTGACACCTTCATCCTTGAACAAGAACTACAGTCATGGCCAAAAGTTTTGAGAATGACACAAATATTATATTTTCACATGATCTGCTGCCCTCTGGTTTTTATGTGTGTTTGTCAGATGTTTTTATCACATACAGAAATATAATTGCAATCATAGTATGAGTAACAAAAGCTTATATTGACAGTTAGAATGAGTTAATGCAGCATGTCAATATTTGCAGTGTTGACCCTTCTTCTTCAGGACCTCTGCAATTCTCCCTGGCATGCTCTCAATCAACTTCTGGACCAAATGCTGACTGATAGCAGTCCATTCTTGCACAATCGATGCTTGCATTTTGTCAGAATTTGTAGGTTTTTGTTTGTCGACCCGTCTCTTGATGATTGACCACAAGTTCTCAATGGGATTAAGATCTGGGGAGTTTCCAGGCCATGGACCCAAAATCTCTGTTTTGTTCCCTGAGCCATTTAGTTATCACCTTTGCTTTATGGCAAGGTGCTCCATCATGCTGGAAAAGGCATTGTTGATCGCCAAACTGCTCTTGGACGGTTGGGAGAAGTTGCTCTTGGAGGACATTCTGGTACCATTCTTTATTCATGGCTGTGTTTTTAGGCAAGACTGTGAGAGAGCCGATTCCCTTGGCTGAGAAGCAACCCCACACATGAATGGTTTCAGGATGCTTTACAGTTGGCATGAGACAAGACTGGTGGTAGCTCTCACCTCGTCTTCTCCAAATAAGCTGTTTTCCAGATGTCCCAAACAATCGAAAAGGGGATTCATCAGAGAAAATGACTTTACCCCAGTCCTCAGCAGTCCACTCCCTGTACCTTTTGCAGAATATCAGTCTGTCCCTGATGTTTTTTCTGGAGAGAAGTGGGTTCTTTGCTGCCCTCCTTGAGACCAGGCCTTGCTCCAAGAGTCTCTGACTCAGTGCGTGCAGATGCACTCACACCTGCCTGCTGCCATTCCTGAGCAAGCTCTGCACTGCTGGTAGCCCGATCCCGCAGCTGAAACACTTTTAAGAGACGGTCCTGGCGCTTGCTGGTCTTTCTTGGGCGCCCTGGAGCCTTTTTGGCAACAATGGAACCTCTCTCCTTGAAGTTCTTGATGATGCGATATATTGTTTCCTGAGGTGCAATCTTTCTAGCTGCGATACTCTTCCCTGTTATGCTATTTTTGTGCAGTGCAATGATGACGGCACGTGCTTCTTTAGAGATAACCATGGTTAACAGAAGAGAAACAATGATGCCAAGCACCAGCCTCCTTTTAAAGTGTCCAGCGGTGTCATTCTTAATCATGACAGATTGATCTCCAGCCCTGTCCTCATCAACAGCCACACCTGTGTTAATGGAGCAATCACTGAAACGATGTTAGCTGGTCCTTTTAAGGCAGGGCTGCAATGATGTTGAAATGTGTTTTGGGGGATAAAGTTCATTTTCTAGGCAAATATTGACTTTGCAAGTAATTGCTGTTAAGCTGATCACTCTTTATAACATTCTGGAGTATATGCAAATTGCCATTATAAAAACTGAAGCAGTAGACTTTGTAAAAATTAATATTTGTATCATTCTCAAAACTTTTGGCCATGACTGTACACCGGTTCTACAGAACCCTAAGACTTAAGACACACTTTGGTGAACAACAACACACCTTCATAAGAGGAGATGGCACACCATCACCACAATTATCCATAGAAAGACTCGGTCTACATGTACCGAGCAACTTTAATCCCCCAAAAACTAACCACGGTGTGGAGACATACAGTACAGACCAAAAGTTTGGACACACCTTCTCATTCAAAGAGTTTTCTGTATTTTCATGACTATGAAAATTGTAGATTCACACTGAAGGCATGGGGGTCATTGTCCTGTTGATAAATAAATGATGGTCCAACTAAACGCAAACCGGATGGAATAGCATACTGCTGCAAGATGCTGTGGTAGCCATGATGGTTCAGTATGCCTTCAATTTTGAATAGATCCCCAACAGTGTCACCAGCAAAGCACCCCCACACCATCACACCTCCTCCTCCATGCTTCACCGTGGGAACCAGGCATGTAGAGTCCATCCGTTCACCTTTTCTGCGTCGCACAAAGACACGGTGGTTGGAACCAAAGATCTCAAATTTGGACTCATCAGACCAAAGCACAGATTTCCACTGGTCTAATGTCCATTCCTTGTGTTCTTTAGCCCAAACAAGTCTCTTCTGCTTGTTGCCTGTCCTTAGCAGTGGTTTCCTAGCAGCTATATTACCATGAAGCCCTGCTGCACACAGTCTCCTCTTAACAGTTGTTGTAGAGATATGTCTGCTGCTAGAACTCTTTGTGGCATTGACCTGGTCTCTAATCTGAGCTGCTGTTAACCTGCGATATCTGAGGCTGGTGACTTGGATGAACTTATCCTCTGCAGCAGAGGTGACTCTTGGTCTTCCTTTCCTGGGGCGGTCCTCATGTGAGCCAGTTTCTTTGTAGCGCTTGATGGTTTTTGCGACTGCACTTGGGGACACTTTCAAAGTTTTCCCAATTTTTCGGACTGACTGACCTTAATTTCTTAAAGTAATGATGGCCACTCATTTTTCTTTACTTAGCTGCTTTTTTTGCCATAATACAAATTCTAACTGTCTATTCAGTAGGACTATCAGTTGTGTATCTACCTGACTTCTGCTCAACACAACTCATGGTCCCAACCTCATTTATAAGGCAAGAAATTCCACTTATTAAACCTGACAGGGCACACCTGTGAAGTGAAAACCATTTCAGGTGACTACCTCTTGAAGCTCATCAAGAGAATGCCAAGAGTGTGCAAAGCAGTAATCAAAGCAAAAGGTGGCTACTTTGAAGAACCTAGAATATAAGACATATTTACAGTTGTTTCACACTTTTCTGTTAAGTATATAATTCCACATGTGTTAATTCATAGTTTTGATGGCTTCAGTGTGAATCTACAATTTTCATAGTCATGAAAATACAGAAAACTCTTTGAATGAGAAGGTGTGTCCAAACTTTTGGTCTGTACTGTATATTACGTTGATTGATCGGGACATCCAAAAAGTCAAGGCAGAACTGAAACAAGGACTATATCTCACCAAACATAACCTCACCAAGGATGAACTAAATGCTCTCCAACACCTCAGAGACAATCGCCACATTATCATCAAACCGGCCAATAAAGGTGGTGCAATTGTCATCATGGACAAAAAAGATTACACCAGGGAAATTGAACGACAACTCTCCGACACAGTAACTTATACCAAACTTACCACTGATCCTACACATACAATTCGACTTAAAATCCAGGCAACACTCGACAAATTCCTAGCATCCAAAACCATTGATAAAAAAAATATATGAATTTCTCATCAATCCACATCCAATTATTCCTGTCTTCTACATTCTTTCTAAAATCCACAAATCCCTCACCAATCTGCCCGGAAGACCTATCGTAGCCTCAACAGACTCTATTCTAGCCCCCCTGTCAAAATTCCTAGAAAACGTACTTACTCCACTCACCCGCCAAGCCAGATCTTTCTTACTTGATACCGGTCACTTCCTTAGCATTTTAAGACAGATACCTACACTCCCACCTACCAGCCTCTTAGTAACTCTTGATGTTAACAGTCTCTACACGTCAATAACACATGAATTAGGCATTGAAGCAACCCGTCAAAGCCTCATAGACTCTAATACACTATCCTTTGCCTCGAACTATTAACATTGGTTCTTACAGAAAATTACTTTTTGTTCGTGACACTTACTATGCCCAAACACGTGGTACCGCTATGGGCGCCAACGTAGCACCGCCCTACGCAAATACATACATGGCCCGATTTGAGACTTTGTATGTATATGACAATCCCCTGTTCCAACAATTTGCCCTATGTTGGCATCGATATATCGAAGACATATTTTGCATAGAATGAGTATTGGTGGCTCACCAAATAATTAATGATGGATTTGGGGTGCTACAAATCACTTGGCTATATCCTTTGCCAATAAAATGATGAATGTAAGCATATAAGGTTTGTGATGAGCACACTCAGCATCCGGTTTCTATTATATTATTTTGTTAGCACAATATATAAAATATAAAAAATAGTATGTTTAAATTAGGTATCAAAATTATCTCAATTCAAATCTTTTAAAATGCTATATTAAACCGACATACCAGCGCTGGAAAGTAAAATAAATATCACAAATAGCTAAAATAAATATCACAAATAAAGGTCAAAAATATATATCAGAAATAAATAAATAGCTCCTTTTATATAGATAGACAATATACCATCATTTTTCATATCTCAATTTTTTTGTCAAATGTCCAGTATATAAATTATGTAAAAAGAAGGTGTATCCATATATGTTCTTATTAATAGATGAATCCAATATTGTCCAATATACAAGATTAGTACATCAGTGTGCGCTTTTTGTAAAATAGTGGCGCTCCTTTTGGAAATCAGTACAGTCATGGCCAAAAGTTTTGAGAATGATACAAATATTAATTTTTACAAAGTCTACTGCTTCAGTTTTTATAATGGGAGTTTGCATATACTCCAGAATGTTATAAAGAGTGATCAGCTTAACAGCAATTACTTGCAAAGTCAATATTTGCCTAGAAAATGAACTTTATCCCCCAAAACACATTTCAACATCATTGCAGCCCTGCCTTAAAAGGACCAGCTAAAATCGTTTCAGTGATTGCTCCATTAACACAGGTGTGGCTGTTGATGAGGACAGGGCTGGAGATCAATCTGTCATGATTAAGTAAGAATGACACCACTGGACACTTTAAAAGGAGGCTGGTGCTTGGCATCATTGTTTCTCTTCTGTTAACCATGGTTATCTCTAAAGAAACACGTGCAGTCATCATTGCACTGCACAAAAATGGCCTAACAGGGAAGAGTATCGCAGCTAGAAAGATTGCACCTCAGTCAACAATCTATCGCATCATCAAGAACTTCAAGGAGAGAGGTTCCATTATTGCCAAAAAGGCTCCAGGGCGCCCAAGAAAGACCAGCAAGCGCCAGGACTGTCTCTTAAAAGTGTTTCAGCTGCGGGATCGGGTTACCAGCAGTGCAGAGCTTGCTCAGGAATGGCAGCAGGCAGGTGTGAGTGCATCTGCACGCACTGTGAGGCGGAGACTCTTGGAGCAAGGCCTGGTCTCAAGGAGGGCAGCAAAGAACCCACTTCTCTCCAGAAAAAACATCAGGGACAGACTGATATTCTGCAAAAGGTACAGGGAGTGGACTGCTAAGGACTGGGGTAAAGTCATTTTCTCTGATGAATCCCCTTTTCAATTGTTTGGGACATCTGGAAAACAGCTTATTTGGAGAAGACGAGGTGAGCGCTACCACCAGTCTTGTCTCATGCCAACTGTAAAGCATCCTGAAACCATTCATGTGTGGGGTTGCTTCTCAGCCAAGGGAATCGGCTCTCTCACAGTCTTGCCTAAAAACACAGCCATGAATAAAGAATGGTACCAGAATGTCCTCCAAGAGCAACTTCTCCCAACCGTCCAAGAGCAGTTTGGCGATCAACAATGCCTTTTCCAGCATGATGGAGCACCTTGCCATAAAGCAAAGGTGATAACTAAATGGCTCAGGGAACAAAACATAGAGATTTTGGGTCCATGGCCTGGAAACTCCCCAGATCTTAATCCCATTGAGAACTTGTGGTCAATCATCAAGAGACGGGTCGACAAACAAAAACCTACAAATTCTGACAAAATGCAAGCATTGATTGTGCAAGAATGGACTGCTATCAGTCAGGATTTGGTCCAGAAGTTGATTGAGAGCATGCCAGGGAGAATTGTAGAGGTCCTGAAGAAGAAGGGTCAACACTGCAAATATTGACTTGCTGCATTAACTCATTCTAACTGTCAATATAAGCTTTTGTTACTCATACTATGATTGCAATTATATTTCTGTATGTGATAAAAACATCTGACAAACACACATAAAAACCAGAGGGCAGCAGATCATGTGAAAATATAATATTTGTGTCATTCTCAAAACTTTTGGCCATGACTGTAGCTCCAATATTCTCCAGTACATATATAATTATAGTTCTTCAACATGTACTCCCCTTCAGCGTGTATTTCTGCCCCGAGTTTGCTGGGGGGGTGGAAATGTTATTGATTTCACTTTGTTTCACTCTGCAATTCTACTATACCATGTTATTGGATACAACATATGATGCAAGCAGAGTTTACATCATAATCTGAGAGACAGCTACACGCTGTATGCTAGTACACTACATCTAGCATTTGATACACTACCAGTATATAATATTTATAACATTTCTACCGGGCCCATCAAACTCGGGGCAGAAATACACGCTGAAGGGGAGTACATTTTGAAGAACTATAATTATATATGTATTGGAGAATATTGGAGCTACTGATTTCCAAAAGGAGCGCCACTATTTTATAAAAAGCGCACACTGATGTACTAATCTTGTATATTGGACAATATTGGATTCATCTATTAATAAGAACATATATGGATACACCTTCTTTTTACATAATTTATATACTGGACATTTGACAAAAAAATTGAGATATATCAAATACATCTAAATGTTTTGAGGATATATTGTCTATCTATTTAAAAGGAGTTATTTATTTATTTTTTATATATATTTTTGACCTTTATTTGTGATATTTATTTTAGCTATTTGTGATATTTATTTTACTTTCCAGCGCTGGTATGTCGGTTTAATATAGCATTTTAAAAGATTTGAATTGAGATAATTTTGATACCTAATTTAAACATATTAATTTTTATATTTTATATATTGTGCTAATAAAATAATATAATAGGAACCGGATGCTTAGTGTGCTCATCACAAACCTTATATGCTTATATTTTGCATATGGACTGGCCCAGAATCCACACTTATACAATTCGTTCAATACAATAACCAGATCCGTCCCAAACTCAAATTTACTCTTCAACATGATACCAGTTCCATAAGCTTTCTGGATACACTAGTTCTGAAGGACGCCCAAGGGAATCTCTCCATGGACTTGTTCACAAAATCCACTGATAAAAATGGCTTACTCCACTATACCAGCTGTTATTCTAACAGTACCAAGAAATCTCTACTAAAGTCACAATTCACTCGAGTCCAACCGTTTCCAATCCAGCCAACTGTCAAATTCAACTATCCAAAATGCAGGAATAGGGGTTACCCAGAACATCTTACCTCTGAGACCACTCATACCCCACAATCTCCCATGACAACACAGAACTCCAATAACACCAGGGTAGCATTCGTACATACCTACCACCCCATGGTCCCCAAAATCCAACAAGTCATACGTAAATACTGACCTCTACTACACAGAACCTACCCCCAGATCCAGGAATTCCAACAACCAGTCCTAATGTGTCTCAAAAGACCCAAGAATCTCCGAGATCATCTCATAAAAGCCGACATCGGCAGTCAGATTAAAATACCCGACAAACCTTCCTCAACACCAAAAAAACTGGCACATATCCGTGTTTACATTGCTCCTGCTGCAATAACATACAAAAAGGCAACACACACAGGCCGCTCCATCCCCATCAAAGAATTCTTCACCTGTGATTCAAATTTCGTTGTTTACCTCATCAAATGTCCCTGTGGACTATTATACATGGGCGAAACCATTCAAGCCTTCATCAGTGATAGAATATCTAGCCATAAATCGACCATACAATGACAGAAAATATGGCTCCCCTTACCAGATCATTGTAAAAATGCAGGATACAACGTAGCTCAGCTACGATTCCAAGAGATCAAGCATGTGGCAAGACCAAGAAGGGGTGGTGATAATGTCGAACTACTCAAGAAGAGGGAGTCCTATTGGATTCATACTTTGGGGACACTAAGCCCAAAAGGACTCAATCATGAATACGAAGTTTTTTCTACTTAGGATTACTTGTGACAATGGTCTTCTTATAATGCTTTGTGTCAGGGCTGGGATACACCAATAAGGGGTAAGTGATCCCTAAGCTTAATCCCAACCCCTTTCCCTGCCTATTGCCCGCTCAGGCTAACCCCTGAGCCGACAACCTGAAGACTGGAAATACACCAACAAAAGTGCTGGGGATGGGAAGACAAACAAGACAGACAAACAAGAACCAAATGGGTAGTCAGGTAGCCGCGTCAAAACCAGGAGAGTACGTCAGGAACAAAATCATCAAGCAGAGAGAAGTAGTCAAAAACATGCCAAGGGTCAAAGAACATAAAGGGGGGAATTTATCATTAGGAAAATATTTGAAGTCAGTTTTGCTTCAGTCTGTGTTGGAGTACTTTCTGCCACATTTATCAAACGTCACAGGTTGTTTGATAAATGTGCTTGTCCTTAAACCTAACACTTCTGTCTAGAGAAGCTACTCCACTTTTCCTACTCCACCCTCCTCCTGGAGTGAGATTGCGACTATTTTGCGACTTTTTTTAAAAAGTCGCAATGATAAATCTGGAGTGAAACTCATTAACATGGCTAACCACACCCACTTTTCCATCCATATTACAAACTGGAGTGAGTTGTGTACACATGCAAAAAGTCGCAAAAAAATGCGCAAAAAAGTCGCAAAAGCCCTATCGTGCGACTTTTTGAAGACAGAATTCTGGAGTGAAGGTGTGATGAATCAGGGCCAAAGAGTCTAAACTGCAGAGCAAGAATGTCAAACCAGGTAGTAGCAAGGAAACTCCAAACACTGACAGCTAGGTAAAAGTTAGAGGGCCTTAAATACCTAGCAGACCCCACCCAACCAGCTGACTGGGAGGAGAAGCAAGGAACAAAAACTTAACTCATGAGATACCAATGAACAGAAAATAAACAGACACTATATTGCTCGCGTTTTCCGGCGACCAGTAACAGGCCGTGAGCGAGAGTGCGCACCAGCCATGTCCCTGGCACTTATGACCGTTGCGCGCGTCCCCTGCCTGGGACGCGCATCCACAGCCAGAGACCGCCGGCTGGAGGAGGAGCCTGCCGAAATAGCGGACGAAGCCTGACCCCGGGCAACCACCTCGCCACCAAAGTCAGGGGCCGGACCAGCAGAACGGATGCAATGACTGCCGGTCCTGACACTTTGTATTTGTGCACTATGTATTTACTAACCTGGTATTCTCTCTTTCTCTCCCCAGACTCGTTGAATATTCCTCCCTCACCACATAAGGTAGTATCAGGTCCCAGGTCAAGTAACTATTTTTTCCTCCCCTACTCCTCCATTCCCTCCTCCCTTATATTTCCGTTTTTTTCTACTTCCTATCACTTTAGCCTCTACTCAATACATTGTTCACTACACTGTTTTCTCACACATTAGTCATACTCCCACTCACACTTACATATACTCCAATACTCCTCATTCATATGTTTTATTCAGGTCCCTCTTTACTCTTTTACTCTCTCTTCTTTTTTCCTCCATCCGTTTCTCACACACATACACTATTCTCGTGTCTCCACTACATTCATACATCTCACAATACACATTAAGGATTTGTACCACTTTCAATATGGCCGTGGCTACCTCAATAGTGCTATGCACATGCGCTACCTCATCCAATATGGCCGCCGGTACACTAGTTACTAGTGCGCATGCACCACCATACCAAAGATGGCCGCCGCCACCCAAACTTCCAGGGCGCGCCGTTCTGCGCCTCCCTGCTAAGGAAGTGACATGGGCGCACTGCCCAATATAAGACGCTTCCGCTTTAGCCCCTATACAGCTCTGCATACATCCACATGTAACCCATGCTCCTCCACACGCCATGCTGGTGAGTCTGTTACTTCCTTTCTATTTTTTCATAACCTGACCCGCCTCCTGCTCCCCTCTGATTATCATCACTCGCATAGATACCATGCTATGTTCATTCTAGGTAGCTATTTGATTTTCTATTTGGGCTCACACCTTTTATCAGCATTATTATTAGAGATGAGCGAATCGAAGCTGACGAAGTGGAATTCGTTACGAATTTCATTGAAAATTCGATTCGCAACTAAAGCGAATTTCTTGGCGATTCGTAGTAACAATTTTCTTTTTCTTTTTTTTTCTTAAAATGGCCGCAAGCACATGGCATGACATGGGGGAAGGATCTCTGAGACAAAGAAGTAAACACCCACAATGTGATCACATGCAGACATGTAGCCAATCAGCAACCAGCCAGGTCCTGTGATGTCACAGCCCTATAAATAGCTCTGCAGCGCTGGAAAGCGCGATTTGCTATTGATGTTAGACCAGAGACAGACGTCAGGAGAGATAGGGCAAGTGATAGGAAAACGTTTCAAAATACAAGAAAAGAGATCAGGGATAGATAAGCTGAATTGCAGGGATAGGAGAGGGACGATTTGTGGACAGAAAATCAGTGAATCGCTATCCATATACACTGCAGCAGCAGTGAGTGGGCATAGGGGTTAGCCTTTTGTACAGCACTGCACTGTCTTCTGAAGGCTGTTTTGGGGTGCTTTATGCAAAGAAGCACCACTAGTGTCACTTTTTTGCAGTGCAGTGCAGTGAAAGAGGATCAGAGCCTTGTTTAGGGGTACATTAAAAAAAAAAAAAAATAAAAAAATCTCAGTGAATCTCAGTTTGTGGGGTTGTTAGTGTTAGTTTTAAGTATTTGTGGCCTTATTCGCCCTCCAAGCAGAAAAGCGTGACATTGTTGTAAGCTAGTCAGTGAATATCATTTAAAAAAAAATAAAAAATATCTCAGTTTGTGGGGTGGTTAGTTTCAAATAAGTATTTTAGGCCACATTCGCCCTCCAAGCAGAAAAGCGTGACATTGTTGTAAGCTAGTCAGTGAATATCATTAAAAAAAAATAGTGAATCTGAGTTTGTGGGGTTGTCAGTGTTACTTTTAAATAAGTAGAATAATGAGTATTCTCAGGAATACTCCCTGTGCATGGCTCAAGTCTTGGTGTAAGGGAGAAGGGTTCGGGTTCTTAGAGCACTGGGCTGATTTTTCATTGGGGTACAAATTGTATTCTGTGGATAAATTGCACCTAAATGGAAGAGGGGCTGCTGTGCTGGGGGAGAGAATCCTAGAGGGGGTGGCTGAGTTTTTAAACTAGGGATGTGGGGGGGAGGACAAGCAGAAAATAAAGCAAAGCATGCAGTGGTAGATAGGTACCGTTAGAGAGTGGTCAGAACAGAGTGGTGGGTGGAGAAGTGGACCATGGGGGGAGGATAACAGCAGTGGATAAGGAGATCCATGTGTTACAAATCAGCAGAAAAAACATGTCTAGTCAGAAAACATCAATAAATTACATTTCTAAACCTAAATGTACAAAAACACATGGTAATTTAAAGTGTATGTTCACAAATGCCAGAAGTTTAGCAGGCAAAATGGTTGAGCTTGAGGTCATGGTACTGGAGGAGGAAATTAATATAGTTGGAGTTGCTGAGACATGGCTGGACTCTTCGCATGACTGGGCTTTCAATCTCCAGGGTTATACTCTGTTTCGGAGGGATAGGGAGATTAGGAAAGGAGGAGTAGTATGTCTGTATGTCAGAAGTAGTATAAAAGCGAGTATGAAGGAGACAATAGTGGGTGATGATTGTGTGAATGCAGAATCCGTGTGGGTGGAATTACAAGGGGAGACTAACAATGAAAGAATTTTTTTTGGAGTAATTTATAGACCCCCAAACATCACTGAGGAGATAGAGGATCAGCTGCATAGACAAATAGAGCGGGCTTCCCAGGCGGGTACAGTAGTGATAATGGGAGATTTTAACTTCCCTGGTATTGATTGGGGTCATGGATCGGCTTCAACTGCAAAGGAGAGAAATTTTCTTAACTTATTGCAGGATAATTTTCTGGGTCAGTTTGTAGAAGAACCAACAAGAAGTGATGCACTGTTGGATCTGGTTATCTGGTTTGACACGGTCCCTCATAGACGTCTGACGGGTAAATTAAGGTCGGTTGGATTAGAAAATCTACTCTGTAACTGGATTGAGAACTGGCTAAAGGAGCGTACTCAGCGAGTGGTGGTGAATGACTCCTACTCTGAATGGTCCCCAGTTATAAGTGGTGTACCCCAAGGTTCAGTGCTGGGTCCACTTTTATTTAATTTATTTATTAATGATATAGAGGGAGGAATTAACAGCACTGTTTCAATTTTTGCAGATGACACTAAGCTTTGTAGTAGAGTCCAGTCTATGGAAGATGTGCAGAAGTTACAAGCTGACTTGGACACAATGAGTGTTTGGGCATCCTCTTGGCAGATGAGGTTCAATGTGGATAAATGTAAAGTTATGCATCTGGGTACTAACAACTTGCATGCCTCCTATGTCCTAGGTGGAGTAACACTGGGAGAGTCACTTGTAGAGAAGGATCTGGGTGTCCTTGTAGACCATAGACTG